>CM076572.1:634676883-634886635 GCA_034641835.2 Pinus albicaulis
ATGTTGTTGCAACGAATTTTGAGGCATAAACATTTTTGGTGCTAGAAGGAGGGCCTAAAAGCTATCAATGGCACCAAAGATTAATCTTAAAACCAAATACCATCAAAAGATTCGATCCCCCTCCAAATCTCATACAACGTCAAGCCCACACTCAAAATCTCCTATCTTTAGATTAGATTTTGTTCAATCTCCTTCCAAGTCTCCTAGTTCAATTCCCAAAGAACTCTCCTAGTTCAACAACCCCCATTATTTTAAAATAGTTGCCTTCGAAAACTAATTGGGACCCTTTAAAATTTTTTAGACTAGGACAAATAATACCCTTAAGTGATTTATTAAAATAGAAATAGGAGTTAGAAAAGCTAAAGGGCATCATTTTTATTGACTAAAAAGCACTTAGGCAGAAAATTCAAAAGAAACGCAGTTGCAGATCGCAATCGCAAATCGCGAATACAACATATGACATCTTAAGCCACTCCAAATGAATTTGCAATGCGATATCAATAAAAGGCTTTAATAAAGTAAAAAGGCTTCCAAAAAAAATCATGTTTCATGAAAGACAAATAGCAGGACCCACCTTTTCCACGTTACTAATTGCAATATCAAATAGCATTTCCATTCCGCCATCATTCGATCCGCCCTCACATTTATTTCTCCGATGTGATACATCGCATCGCATCGTAATTTTTCAGCGATAATCTCCTTCCACCATCTAGTTTCACCAAGATTGTGATTATGTTATCGCGTCGCAAAATATTTTGCCTTTCCCCCTCTAATGTTCGGAGATTTAAAAAAATTTAATCTATTAACTCAAAAGGATGTTTATAGCGTGAAAAGGAATTAATCGAAATAGGCAAAACATATGTTCTTGGTGCTTTAAAACATTGACACACAAATGAATTTGTGATGTGAATATATCTTACTAAAAAATATAAATGACTATTCAGGCATGTGAACCCACGCTTTCCATTAATTCCACGCCTTAATGGTTTAAGAGCTTGAGCCTCCAAATGTGATTTGACCGCAAAAGGATTAATGTTTTAGATTACTCCATGTGCCAAGTTTTACTTGCCATAATTTCAATTATTGTTACACTGCTCTCGTATTGTGAAAAAATTTCCTTTTTACTCGTTGTTATTCTTATTTCGTAGGCAAGTCCAAACAAATAGAGTTCCTCATAAATGTATAAGGTTGCAAAGAAGTCCAAGAAACCCATGGCTCCCCCTAATCTTGTGCCTCCTGTTAACGAAGTAACGGAAATGACACCCCTATTCACAGATACTACATGCGCAATAGAAAGTGGTTTTGCTTCTTGGGAAGCAATGCATAGGTTGTTTGAAGATGAAAAACTCCACAGGGTTGAAAGAAAATCCATTGCAGATGGTTTTGATACCTCAGAAGCTACTATTTTCGACGTTGCCAAGTATTTTCTACACAGACTTGCTACACGCCCCAACATTCTACCATATACAGATATGGTGAAATGGATTCTTTACAACCTCAAAATTGGAGATAGAACTTTCCTAACAAGCAGAGGAACAATGATATGGTCGTTTAGAGAAAAATATTTGAAGAAAATGTGCCACATTCTAGACTCCTAGAAGGTGTATGATAAATATTTCCTAGCACAATTTTCAAAGGAAAATAATTTGCAGTCAGATCACATAAAGAAATGGAGGAGTAACCCTAACAAGCATAAGCACAATGATAATGGTATGTATTCAACTAATTCACTTGTTGGTCCCTTTTGGTATATTTCTGCTATGATGTCTAGACTTTTTGGCCAACCCAATACTAGTAAATTCTCTGTTGAATGGTTTCACCTTATGGATGTCGTCATAGACTCCTACATCAAGGATTGGGGAACCATTTTTAAAACAATATTTCTACCCAGATTCTTGAGTACAGGAAAAATCATTTTGTTTTAGATAAGATCATTTCCCCATTCTATATGAGTGCCTACATTATGGATGCAGTGTGTTTTACATCAAATTTTCCAACCATTGGTTGGAAATGGACTATCCAAGACCCCACTCCCATTTATATTTATCATAATATTGTATTGTAATCTAAATATGAAACCAATTTCTACAAGGTTTTCCATGGATTTTTGCTCCCACTGTTTCAATTTGTGTTTGATGAAAAGGCCCCTAAATTGTCTAAAGAAGCCCAAGTTGACTTCACATCCATTGGGAAATGTTTTGGGGAAGATTTATTTACTTATGTCAAAGTTTTTGGAAGCTTAACCCGACCACATGTCCTCCCATTATATGTTCCAGACAAACTTCTCCAAAGATAAATCACTTATTATAAAGTGGGTCATGGATTGACCAAAGTTTTGAAATAAGCAAAGAAAGATTCATGGCCTTCCTTTCCTATTTATTGTGGTGTCTATGCATTAGAAATTTCAAACATGCTAGGTTAGAAATTAATCAAATCTACTGTTTGAAATTATTTACAACTCCTAACAGGAAATATGACATGGACCAAGTTGCATTCAATTTCACAACTCAAGTGAAAATTAGGCCATTTTCCCATGAAAATGATGATTTTGATGATTTGTTTTTCATTTGATATTTATTCAACAGTGGAAAAATTGGCAGCATCACGCCTTAATCCTCAGTAACTAGAAAAGTTCAAGCAATATAGGAATAGAAGGTTGGAAGGTATTCCTCTAAATATTCTGGAGGTATCCCAACCTATCTCAGAGAAAGAACAGCAAATAGAAGAGAAAAAGCAGCATAAGAAAGAATGGGGAAAGGAATAACCCCCTAAGGATACTGAAGCCCTTAGTGGAACAAAGGGAGATAAGTCTATTGGAACTAAAACTAAATATCCACTATTTTCAAGTGACTTAGATGAAGTCTAGAAAGACTTTGATAAGAAACTTAAGGGAGACCAAGAAGTGGTGATCATTGATCATCAAGAAAAAGTTGAAACACCTCATGGTAAAAGTCAGAACCCATTTACTACTAGGTCAATTGAAAAATCTGTTAGTACAGAAGAAGTTGAATTTATCCTAGCCCACCCAACATAAGAAATTGTGTTGAAAATCGAGGAAATACCTACTTTTGATATATTTTACAGCCCAAGGCATAAGGTTTTCATGAGCATATAGAGGAAGAGGAGAATAACATAGCAATCACAGGCTCTCGTTCTGGGGGATGTCTCTATGGAAATATTTTGGAAGGACCCACAAGCATATCCATCTCGGGATCTAACATGGTTAACTCAGTTTGTAGGTGCTTATGCATCTGCCACCATTGACAAAGCCACTGAAGTTCAACAATTAGTCAAAGAGAAGGACGAAATAATCCTTCAATTAGAACAAGATTTTCTAGCAGAAAAGCAAAGCATTAATCATCAATTACAAGCACAAGTGTCACAGCTCAAACAAATCTTGAATCAACTAAAGCTGCAGCACCAATCTAATGTTGGTGCTAAAGATACTTAGATACACCAAGTGCAATTCAATGTTGAATAGTTGAAAGATAATCCTAAAGTGGATGAATTTAAAAATGAAGCTTTAGAACTAAATACTTTGTTGGCCCAGCAACAAGTCATTTTCTGTCAAACATTGTCTAGCATAATTTAGCTCTGTGCAAAGCGATTCACTGATGAATTGAGTAGCTGACCAGAGGATAAAATTTGATGAAATTGATTATAAAGTCTCCTAATACGTCACCTGGAAACATATTGCTAAAGGCTAAAAGGCTAATCTTCCCAGGATTGAATATTCTAAAAATTAAATCTTGTTCATTGATTGGTACATACAGTTAAAGAAATTTGAAAGGGAAATTTGCAGGGCTAAGGATGTTTCCAACAACATTGCTGAAACAGTCAGCCAAAACCTCATTGCTGCCAATTTGATTGATAAATTCCCACCTGGTTCTCTACCTATTGTAAAATATTTGATAAGAAAATGGCAGGAAATGTCTAAGATGAAGGAAGAAAGCATCGAAAAATTGGATAAGCTAGATTGGGACAAGTATTGGAAGCACTTAGTCAAGCCACATAACCAATGGCTAATGTTGCATTGTCTAACAGACACTTCTTATTACTTGATGCCTCCACTATCAGATGTAGTCTACATAGGACAGTTGTGTGTTAGGCCATGCAAACCTCCTGAGGTTCAACCTATGATTTACATTGTTGGCTTGAGGGGTCCTGACCCACGTTCAAAGTTTATGGCTAAGCCAAAAAACCCTCCAACTACTGGCCCTTTCGAAAGTGATCTGGTTGTGAAGACCAAAGTCTCACCTAAAGTAGTATAAGTGGGTGTTGGAACCAGGTTTCCACACCCTGAGAGAGAATGTAATGAAGTGGTCCTCTGCAAATTCCCTACTGAACTTATACAGATGCGCGCAATAATTTATAATAGAACATAGCGAATGCGCAATCACATAAATAATGTTTATTTTAGTGCAGACAACAGGTCGAAACTAGATCTAGATCTTACTCAACGTAAACACTTTAAAATTTCATTAATAATCATCCAAAATCATATCAGATAACTTCGCACACACAACAACCAATAAACAAATAATGTGATCTAAATCAAAGCATAAATAGTAAGCTTAAACACATAACACAGATAGTTCTCCAAAATTGTTCCTTTTATTAATTTGTCAGGTTTGTCAATACATCAGCTTTCTTTTAAAAACCCTTACAATCTCTTCCACGCACACAGCGAGTGGATTCCACACACAGCCAGGACTAGGTCTCCGCACACACAGTCAACAGAAGCCTTTTACCCAACCCAAAACCCTTACAAATGTAGATACTAGAATATCTTAGATCACATATATCACTTACTCAACTATTCTGAACTACTTGAATTAGACAAACTCTACCGATTTATAATCTAGCACACAAATACTATGGTATCAAACCATGGTTTGAGGCCCACAGTTTACATTTAAGCTTAATTATATCAAAATTGGGGCTAAAATCCCTACGCGCATACAAACATACAAAATTGGTCATTGGAACTTGTGCCTTAGGGGACCCAGCTCCAACAGGCCCCCAACACCAACATGTGACTCATCCCAAGTCACTGAAGTGTTGTCTCCTTGGTTTTATCCTTTTTCATTTTGAAAAAATTATGGAGAGGGAGCACCAATTCGAGGCTCTTTGCAACTACATCCTGCGCTTCCTGAACCATTTTATCTGTCGTAGGCCCTTCTACATCCATCTCTATGTTGTGTTGAGTCTGTTGAACAATATTCAAGGTATTGTCCAGTGTCTGAGATAGTTGCAGTGCTTCCTCTGCCCATGGTTTCATGCGTTCTTCGAGCACCTGTTCTTTGCAATGCAAGTCTACAATTTCTTTTTGAATCCTGCGGCCTTCCTGTAGATGATCAAGTCTCCATGTGATGACCAACGTAGTTTATTTTATGCAGATTTATTTGAATTGCAGCTCCTTTGCACTGAGTGTGTGGTGCAACTGCTGCATGATTGGATCATTCTGGAAAAAGGCCCAAATTTCCATGGCCTCATTCAGGGATTTGTCACATTAGGTGACCGTGGCAGCAATGCTTTTTTGTTCTTGTTTTATGTTTTCTTCCCTCTTCGTGCAGAACTATGGTGATGTCTCCGACTGAAAATTGGTCTGGAGCTCCGTGATTTGCTACTCATATTCATTTGGAATGGTGTGAGCTTCTGCGCGCGCAGCCTTGATCACAGTAGCCAGTCCATCCAACTTATTTATGGTCGTAGTTGTGGCCGTGAAAGCTATAATATCTATGCATACCTACTTAATCTTGGCCTCTGGCGCATTGCGCTAGGCCTCTTCTTCTCTATATGTTGCTTCAGCCTGTCATTTTTGCTCATGTGCTTGCACAACCTACTTTTGTGCATCCTTTCTATACGTCTGCATGGTTGCTTCTTTGTATTGGAGCTCATCAACAATAACAGACTGTAATAAATGGATTTTTCCTGCAGGAAACATGGCAAGGTTAACATGAACTTCAGATTCTTGTTCGCATCCATTTGGATTTCTACAGGGGGATATGAACAAATCGCCCCCTCCCCAAATGATGGCAAGGCTATGTCCAAAGGTTTTCCACTAGTGATAGGTGCACAGGTCTGGCTCGCTTGGATCATGCTCTCCTAGATTTGGCTCGCTTTAACTTTTAATTCTCGTAACCCAACCTATATGTTCTCCAAGGCTGATTTATATTGGACCTCCACGTCCATCCATCGATCTTCCTACCCCGAGGTCACTATATTTGCAATCTCATTGAGATCGTCCTCTGAAAGTGTCAAGACCTACTATCTTGTTTTCTTATAAGCCTTCTTATTTTTTCGCAATCCCATTGTGGTCTGTGCATCGCACTTTATGGCTTTTGAGGTTGCGTATTCTCTAGTCTCCTTAGGCACATTTCATTTTATCTCAGGCACTGTGGTGGTATCCACAGTTTCTCCTGTTGTTGTCGGGGTGGGTTCCTTCTCACCAGGTTTTTTTGTGACTGTCGGTGGCACTATTTCTGCACGATTTTCAGTAGCCTTCTCTATTCATTTTTCCATCAGAGTGTGTGATTGAGTTGGTGGAGTCAACTAGGCTGGTGGCCATTCGGCTATTTCTTTGAGAAGGTCATCCTCAGTGACTAAGTAGGGCAGCTCATACCACACCACCTTGATAGCGCCCTTTGCGCAGATGTGGATGTTGTGAAACGTAGCCTTGAAGTCGTCCACCATATTTTATTGGTCATACAGAGTCGGGGACAGTCGTGGCTTCAACTGTACTACTTGGTATAGTGTTTCATCATACAAAACCCAAAAATATCTTGTTCTCCTTCACGTGCACTGGGTCAGATGATTTCCAGAGTGTTACGTTGCGCGCATCTTCGCACATCGGTTCTTCCAGCTCTGGGAACTGTGTGTCTTCAGTCGTTTTCCATCCAATCAGTGTGATTAGTAAAAATATCCAATCATATTGAAAGTTCTTTCCCTCCTCCTAGACCTCGTGCAAATTTTCAAGAAACTCCTTCCAGAGATAGCCACACCAATTGTATATAACTCCTTTTTCACACCTTCAAGCTAGCACAATCATGTGAGCAGGCACTTCCTTTGGCCTACACTTTTGCATCATCTTGCAATCCAAGAGGAGAATGCCAAAACAGACTACAAAGTCGTTAATATCTTCCACAACAAATCCCTGGGATTTGCGCATGAAATTATAGTTTTTCTTGATTTGTTCCACTAGTGCTTTCTCCTGTACTTTCCCTCCAAAATATGCCATAGGTTCAGACCCCTTGTTTGACAAACCTGTGATGCAGTGAATCAACTCAACATTAATTGGGATGCGCTTTCCCAGCCATAGTGCATCGTCATGCACCAATGCCAACAACTTCTTGACACATATATCATTAATGGGCTTGCACCCAAAATGATGGATCTGCAAAATATTGAGCAGGCCTACCTTGTGCAAACCAAGCATTTCTCTCTCCTTTTCGATGTGCACCAAGCCTCCTACATAGGGAACCTGATCGAGATATATCTCTGGCGCAAGCTCGGGAAAATTTTCAATTTCTACGATGTCCTAGTCATAAAATCTTAGTTGATGGATTTTAGAAAGAATATCCCCCTCCATTGGGACGTTCTTCAGGATCAGGGGCACTTGGATACTTGCACACACCTTATCCAATTCCTTTAGTGCTTTAACAGTAGGTTTTCACGGTGGAATATAACTGGGCAATCGCGAGAAGGGGTAAACTTCCACCACTTCATCATCCCCTTCCTCAATAGTCTCTGGGAGTTTGGCCATATTCCTCTTCATTTTATCGCCTAAAAAGTGGCATGGTCTGGGGGTATTTTCTCAAGGGGACTTGCGCATTATATATGTTTTTCCTTTCTTTGTTTTTGACACTGCGAGTATTTCTACCACAGGCACCTCCTGCACGATAAGGTCATCTCTGGGTCTTGTAGCTGTCATTCTGCTCTAAAGTATGTACCCTAAACTAACTTGGTGCAATGAGTCATCAAACACGGGATCTAATCCTAACATAGACACAACAACGTCAATAGCAAACACAGAGCTCAGAGCATAAAAATTTCTCAGAATGCAAAGGGAACTATTGCAATCCCTTAGGGCATATTTATAATTGTGGCACGTCCTTAATGGCTCCTTGTGCATTAATGAGGCTCCATTACTAACAAAACAGTCCCAAATCCGGAAAAATCCCTTAATTAAATGCAGCGTGGATGCCCCTAAAAATGGTAATAAATCTGTCTTATCAAGTTGTACTGTTCCAACGGCTATTTTTTGACACTTCTGCACACCATTAAATCCTCCGGCGCGGATACTGCACGTGTACCGCACCTTGCTGCGCATATAATCCAGAGCTAAGTATAATCATTGGTAGATCATCCCCCCCAACATAGGCTTTTTGACCAGGTATTTCAATGCGCATCGCATTGAGTCCGTTGCATCCCTCAACAACTATAAAATTCGTTAGCATTCATCATCCCAATGGATATTCGTACCTCTTCTAAGGAATCTAGTCATGGGCACAGTTATCAATTTATACTGGGGAATGTGCTTTTGGTAATATCCCACAAGACTCAACATGGAGCACACTGTATTTCTTCATTGTCTTCAATTGTTAGGTTTTTGCAATTCACAATGTATTGCATCTGCGCATCCCAAGCAAGTGGAGTGCATCCCAGGACAAGATTTGTGGTATCAAAGATTAAGTCTTGAATATTATGCAAAGCCCGACCAACTATTTCAAACTCACTTTCGAAGCTAAAGGTCCGAATAAAAACTATACCAATGCATACCACTTGATATTGCCTCTGTGCAGCTTTGTTTCCAAGTACCATTTAGTAGGAACCTTTCCAAGCGTGTGAATAAACATATGAACCCATTTAGGTCTTGGTTTTACTCCCCATACCTGATTCCACTTGGCGAGATGGCTACATGGATCTTCTTTACCAGAATATACATCCTCCATTTGAATTAGTGGACATTTAAATATTAGCCTCATCATGCGCTCACATTCCTCCCAATTTCCCATATTCTCCTTATGAGTTTCCCACCATCTTGCTGGAGTAGCACGCAAGCCAAGATCCAAAGCGTGGAATCTTTGTCCTTCAGGCACAAACCTTTCAATATCTCCTATAAAAAATTTTACATCATTTGAGCCATCATAATGTGGTAAATCACATACCTCAGAGGTTATATAACGTAGAGATTGGGTCACACGATTACAACATAGTGTAGAAAGCTCATGTAATTGGTTTTTCCAATTCTTTAATTCTTCATCAGAGTTGGAAAAGAAAGAAATATCCTTCTCCCAATTAATATTCCCATCTACAGTTGGATTAATCCAGTCCTCCTTATGCAAATTTAGCTTATAAATTTTACCCATATCGTCATCAGTGGGCACTGGTTCAGTATATTATTGGCCTTCTGTAGGATCTAGAGGAATAATTACCTAGACTCCATTGCTCTCAAAATTCATTATTATTTTCTTCAGGTTGATAACACCATCCATTTCAATGGCCCAATCCACTCCTAGTGCACAAGATAAGGATTAGTATCATCTACAATTTGTATGACCTCAAAGTCTTCCAACACCTTAACACCTTCTATATTGACCACAACTTTTAACTTCCTTTCCAAAGGAATTATCTTATGCTGATTATCCATACGCATTTGGATAATAGACCATTCTATCTTGGGCTCAACCATGCACTGCCATGTTGGTTAAGGTATAACATTAGTATCTGATCCAAAATATAGAATGACTTTTTCCATTTCATAAGCACCAATCTGTGTGATCAGGCGCATCTTCCTACATGTTCTCTTTTTTATATATATATATAAATTTTGTTGACTGCGCATTGTTCTACCATGGGTTGTTCCTTCTCTGCACAATTATCAATAAATTCATGTAGATTTTCAATAGCCTTCTTGTTGTGCAACAAATTTATGCATGCTTGTAGAAATGGTTTAATCTTTTCTTCGCCTCATGCTTCCTTCAATGTTCTCCCAGATGTTGACACACTTCCTTCTGCAAATTATTTTCAAGCTTCAATGAAGGTTTCTTTTGTGCCCTAAATATCAAAGCCTTATTTATTCTCACGCACTTTAAGAATCCATACATCAAATGTTGGTTGCTTTCCCTTATCTTCATTGGTAGCTACCCCACTCCTAGTTACAACATTCACAGTGGGATCTTCCTCTCGTGTTTCAGAGTGAACCATTTGTAGATTCTGCGTTCGGGTCTTCTTTTATTTCCTTTTAGCAATCAAGATAGGAAAATATTCTATCACATGATCAAATTTTATACAATACCTGTAGGACTGTCATGTTGGATTCAGACAATCACATGCATAATGACCAACATCTCCACAGTTATAACAAATCACTTGTCCTCTTCCTCGACCAGCTAATCCACCTCCTTGGCCTCTTCCTCTGCCTTGGAATCCTCTGTGCCCAGAAGGGGATGCTAGTGATGTAGGCTCAACCTAAATTCTATATATCTCTTCTTTATCCAAAATCATGTCATAGGTATGACAATTATTTTCATCATGCCCTAATGACGAACATAATTTACAAAACAGCTGCTTTAAATCAGGTTTATACTTTCCAATCCTTGGGCAGGAATATTTATCATGTAATCTAGAAATTTGACAGATAGTACACTACACAGGATGCTTTAATGGACTAGGACCTCCAACATTCAGATAATTGTTAAAAATGAGACATTGGTCTTTATGGTGCCCAGAGGCTTTGCACTCTATACACCATACCTCTGCGTAGACCTCCTTGCCTTTTTCTTGGTGAAGACTTTGAATTTCCGGATGCATTGCTTCCAGCTGATTTTGAATATGTTGATTTCCTAGTGCAACAGGTGTTGGGGTAGATTCTAGTTTCATTGCAACTTCTATAGCCTCAGCTTGTGCGGAAATATTTTGCTGACCCAGTGGCTAGCACAGATGCGTAAGCAACATGGCAATGAACCATTCCTTATGCTGAGTATCATCGATAATAAACCAACCATATCTAATTGTGTGCTTCAGCATTTGATCAGATTCCCATACAAATTCATTAGGTTCTTGATGAATATCCTTCATTTATGTTACCAGTTGCACGTATGACTTAGGCTTCTTAAACTGCTCTTTTAGGGCATCTTTAATCTCTTCCAAGTTAGCATTATGGTTTTCTTATGCATATCAATGTACCAGTAGCTAGCTGCGCTTTTCTGATATCAATATTGTTTACTTGTTTATCCTGCCAGATAGCCTTAGTCACAAACCAAAAGTGTTCAATATCCTCATTGCCAATGCCTCTAAAATTAGGTAATTTCATCGATGCAGCCATATCTACTTCAGGGGTAGGTGGAGGTGGAGGAGGAGATGAACTTCATGGTGGGGTATGTGATCGACAATTTGAGCTTAGAAGTGGAGTCGATGGTGTGTGAAACAGATTCAAGGGTTTCTGATATGACGAGTTTTCTTCTTTAGAGTCACTTGAGCTAGCAGTTTTTGGTTCAAGTTCACTATCATATCTAGGCTTCAGAGGGCTATAAAGGACTTGTTCATAGTATTCACAGTAAGTTCTTCCAGTGCATGTGACTAAACCTCTTTGATGCATTCAAGCAGTATGCTCGCACAGACAACCCTTTTCACATAATAGAATTTTCAGTAATAATTTCAATGATCATAGGAACTTACCTCTAGGGCCTTTGAAGGACCTTCTTTATGCTTCATAATATTACACAAATTCATCTATAGCGAATTCATTCACAAATACTCCCAAGATCCGATCGATCTAATGATTTACCATGAAAGTGATCTTATTGTCAAACTTCTCTACTTGTTGGATCAATTTAGGAGTCCATTCAGTGACTATGTCATCTTTTATGCAGTGATGGATCGCAGCCAAGAAAGAAAACCACTTCTGTAGCTCGTGCGCAAAGGAACTGTTATCATTTTATAATTTAAAATATTGGAAAAATAAACACAGAGGACAACATCAAAACCACTTTGGAAGCTAGGATCTAGCCCTGCCAGCTTCATAGAGGGATCTCTCTTTAAGATTTAACTTTGTTGGTTGTTGTTTTATTTTGATTGATTTGGTTGATTAAATATTTATATTCCCATTGGGAAATGGAGCCAAAACATAAAATTGGATTATGTATCAATTTTTAAAAGAGTTGTAATAGGGCAAGCTAGGTTGCATTCACTAGATTCTTTAATATTTTAAATGAATAATGAATATGGCAAAAAAGAGAATTTCAGTTGAGACTGAAAGAAATTAAGTATTTTTCAATCTAACTTCAAGTAGAAAACATTTAAATTGTAAAAGTAGCCAGAATAAGGTGTTTTAAATAGCATGTCCTGTTCATCACAATTTCTGTTTTATAATTAAGAATTTTTGATAAACAGGGAAAGGGAAAAAAAACAGTGGAAAACATAGAAATAGTAGAAACACTTCACCAGTGATTACACCACATGAATCCTGAAAGATGTCTTTGTATTATTGATGCTCCAGAAAAAACTTGGAAATTTACAATTGCGCAGTAGGAAAAATATGTTCAGAAATCAACCTCTAATACTTCAAACAATGAAGTATTTATACTAAAATATTACAAAATTGATTACAATCAATGTTTTCTCAATAGACAATGTATTATTAGCTTCATTCTAACAATAAACTCTAATTGTGACAAAATATATGGTCGATGTGGGTGATTTGGCATGTTGGCATTGCTTTCAAGGAATCAGTTGATGAGTGGGCCTATTTGTAGGTTGTGCAGGCTGTAATGTTGGCCATTGTGTTGTCCTATGTGTTTTATGTAGCTGACTATTCTTTGTTACTTTTTACTCTTGGAACTCAGTTAACTTATCCCATCGATCTTCATATTGGATAGTTAAATTGATGACCTTGCTGTAGATTTCATCCACTTTGGTATACTTATAAAAAGTTTTTTTTACCACAAAAATGTGGCTCACCTCATGTTGGATGAAAATTTCATGAGCTAATGCCTCCAAGAATGCTTTCCCTGTCATAGTGCCTTTGATATTTAAAAATTTAGCTGTGTCCCTGGCAATTTCATTCATATTCTTTACACAATCCTCTTTTTTCATTAATTTTTCATTTATTACAAATAGGGAAGGAAGACCTTTCTGAGTTAAAGGTTCTATCCTACTGAAAAATCTGTTTACAACTATCTCTAAGTTGTGACATTTTTCTTCCAACTGTACAATCAGGTTTCTCTTGTAAGAACCTTCTTTACTTCCAAAATTGTTTATATCCTATCCTCCACTCTTAAGTCATCCAGTTCATACCCATTCTTGGAATTTAATAATTTAATATTGTTGTTGGTAGTGGTTGGCATGTCTCCAAGGTCCACTTTGATAGATTTGATGGCATCATTAGCTTTCTCTATCAACTCCTTCTTCTCAAATATGATCTGTATGCAGGGCCATATTTCATTGCTGGACTCAATGATATATGTCCAAATTATCTCTTTGACTTGGCCCAAGGTATTTCCAATAGATGACTCCCTCTCATACTTCTACAACATTTCTATTAACTTATGTGCTCTCTAGGTTTCAGCTGCATGTGAGCTATCACTCCTGGACTTCTGATCCTACAACAATTTCACTTGATTTGGAAGCTTATTTATCTCTTTTGTCTGGATTGACAGATTCTGCACTACTTTGGTGAGTTTTTCTAATCCATCTGTTGTACTTGCTATAAGAGGTGTGGTTGTGGGAATGGATGTAACGGGTGCAACCTCCAAAGGGACCAGCAAATTATTTTCATCATGCTCTTTTTCTTTTAGCATATTCTCCATATATGATTCCATCTAGCTCCAATGAGCATTCTGCTCCATGATGAGCTTCATCATGTCCGATTTCTTGGATTATGTCTCTTTGATTTCTTTGGTCAAGGGGTCCTCTGTAGATGGCATTTTCAGCTGCTTTCTCAATGCTGCTATGTCAACATTTTTCTTCTTGATTACTTCTTCTGCAGCTTTGATGTTGGAGGGATCATCTCCAACTTTAACCACTAAGTCTTCCAAAGACTTAATCCTTGAATCCTTGGTCATAGAAGATATTTTCTCCATCTTGAGCTGTGACTGGATATTGGCTAAGGAAACCAACAACTTGGAAAAACTCATAGTAGTGTTAGTGAGTGTAAATGAATTCATTTCACTTGTCTGCTTGTGCATCTCCATTTGATCAATGGGATGTATGTCTTTAATATCAAATTCAAATGCAACATTTTTATAATCTGCTGATGTCTTGGGCTATGGAATCTGTGCTTGGAGAAAAGCCATCTGCATTTTGCCTTTCTCAGAGTCAAATATTGACAACAGTATACTCTGAGAGTTGGAAGTTTGCTTCCAAAACTGATTATATGTATTGGTCTTCAAAACTTCATTCTTCAATTCAATTTCTCTGAATGTATCAAATATTCTCCTCTTTCTCCCTTGTGACAATTGTACTTTTTTGAATGGCTTGTTGTTGATCATGTGAAGTTGTCGAGGTGGTAGGAGAGAGAATGTACTCTGACCACCTACTTGTGAGGAAGTAGGTGTCTCTTTGATGATGATGATGAATTCCTACTCCGAGTCTTTGCCTGGGTTCACCTTAGGATTGATCTTATTCCTCTTCCTGTACATGATTTTTAATTCTTTGCTGGAAGTGTAAGTCACTGAAGGTGACTCTTCTTCCCTCATCCTTTTTCCTGCTTTCTCCTGTGGGACAGGAGTCTGTGATGTTGAAGTAGAAACCAATTATTCCTCAAACTCTTGTAGAGTGTTTTCATTCCATTCTAGTTGTTTCATATATTTCTCAATATCTGGCCTATGTGTATGGATGTAAGATGTAGATTTTTTTTTCTACCCTTAGCTTAGAAATGGTAGCTAATGGATCATATGACCATGTAAAATTGAGGCTGAATTGCATTTCCTTTAGCAATTTATCTACTTCCTCTCCTGTTTTCCTGTTGTTACAGATGAAAGGTCCTATTTGTGTTTTGATCCTAAATTGAGATTTCTTCTTTGCAGACAAAAAATGGACTTCATCGGCATTGAGCATTTTCTTGATGTATTCTAGAGAAAAAATCCTCATTGGGAGGAATTTTGGGAGCTTATATGGGGCAAGCTCACATCCATGGATCCTTAATTCTGTGTAATTCTGGTAAAGATACACGTCTCTTGTTTTAGTTTGGTCTGATAACTGCAAAATTTTCCTGATGTCTTCACTAATTCTTGGCTCTGAAGTGCTGCTTAGAAGGCAAAGTGTTGGATGTACAAACAATTCAATGAACTGTTTGTATGAATATTATTTTTGTTCCTTCATCACCATTGTAGTCCAGAAGATAGTAGACTATTGATTTCCATCATCATCCAACTTATGCATTGCAAACTTGAACATGTCTCCTTGAAAATACAAAAACATATATACTAAAATAGAGGCATATTTAAGCACCTCTTCAATTTGGAATTTAACAAAATTTTCATGGATGGAATCTGATAGGAATTGGCTAAAGTTGAATAAGATGGAAGCCTTAGAATTTGTAGAGAAGATAGAAAGAAATCCTATAATGGCCTCATCTACCCACTAATATGAGTAATATCTAAGGAGGTAGGAGATAACTGTGATGATTTTCTTGGCTCTATCATGGAATATAGAGGATGAATATGGAGGATTATTCTTGGGTAATTGGGCATCTTCAGCCAAAGAAAGCTCAAGGGTTCTAACCCTTTTTTCAAAATCTAGCTTCTGATATAATTCAGTGAGTGCTTCTTGGGAGAAAGGGGTTTCATTTTCTGTGATAGGGGCTTGCATCATTTAGTCTATATATTGAGCAATTATGTTAAATAAAATCTCTCCTGTAGGGGAAATTATAGCTCTCTGAATGGGTACATAATAATCTTGACACTTTATGTTGAATTCAGGGGCACTATATGTACGGGGAAAAATGTAGTGGGGAAAATTGGACTCCCACAATCCAATATAATCAGACTTGTCACTGAATTTTTCCTCTAGCCAGCAGTACATTTCAAATAGCTCGAATTCACACAGGGTTTCATGGATTTGATAATACATGTCTTCCAAATGTATGTGATCAAGGTGTTGTGCTATACAACAAACCCCCCCATTTATTTTTATAAATAGGGACCCTTTAAAAATAAAATAGGAAATTCTTTTTATTTCCCAAAAATAAAAAAACTTAGAAAATAAAATTTATGTTTTCTTTAAAAAGAACATCCCATTTTACATATCTTATTTCAAACAAGAACATAATATATGCGAACTGCGAAGTGCGCTCGAAGCCTTTCTAAAGTAAATAATTAAAAAACCTTGTAAAATATCAAAATCACTGTTTCATCCTTCCTTTTTCGCATCACATTTTAATTAATAAAAAAATCCATAAGAAGCAAATGATATAAGTCGCGATACTCGCGGACCCGACATACAGATAAACTAGGTAATATAAAACCTTTCACGACCGCGTCCACTTTAAATTTTTCTCATTTCGCATCGCGCACAACTTATAATATACATCCAAAACGTTCTCTTATAAAATT
Organism: Pinus albicaulis; assembly: GCA_034641835.2. NCBI lineage: Eukaryota > Viridiplantae > Streptophyta > Pinopsida > Pinales > Pinaceae > Pinus > Pinus albicaulis. The sequence continues at coordinate 634,693,440 of CM076572.1, forward strand.
TGCGATCTTCAATTTGCGCAAATCGCATTTCACAACCTTTAAAGACTAAGTATCACGAAATATTATAAGAAATAATTGTGAAATGCGTATTAAATGAATTCAGCATGTGAAAACAACTTATGTCATATCAAGTGAAATTTAAGATCTTAACGACTTTAAAAAGATTGATAGATCTTACGTGCGAGGCCATGTGATATATTAAATTAGGAATTATGAAAGATGATTGATAGATTGACATCGTCTCACATGCATTATAAATAAGTGATTGAATTACTCTTATGAGACTCCTTATATGCTAAATTTTCTTAGCTCTCAAGAAATCAAGTATTTGGTTGAAGAAGTTCAAAATGAGCAAAAGAGGCAAGGAAATTTCTCAAAAATCTTCCACAGAAGACGCAGATATGTCTTCATTATTCTCGGACACAGTCTGCAACAAAGAATGTGGTAGTTTGTCATGGGAGGCAATGCACAAACTCTTTGAAGATGAAGGACCAAGGGTGATAGACAAATTTTCTGCTATAGGCACTGATTCGACCAAGTCTGATGCAACCCTTTTTGATGTTGCATGCTCACACATTTACAGAATAGCAGCAAGACCAAAGATTCTTCCTTATACAAACATGGTTAAGTGGGAAATTGACCACTTAAACATTGAAGAGAGAATTTTCAAGAATTCGATAGGAGAGATTATGGGTTCTTTCAAAGCAAAGGATTTAACAACAATGTATCATCTACCAACCCTGTAGCAGAGATACGACAATAAGTATGTGCAGAATTTCAAAGACAAACATCCAGATCTTATCAAAGTCATTCATGAATGGAAGGACAATGAAGGGAAATTGAAATAAGACAAGTCTGGTACATACCCAATTGCACAAATCCCAATCCTTATTCTTATGCCAATGGTATGTTGTGTAGAATATTTTCCAAACCTGATAGTACTAGATTTTCAAGAGATTGAGTTCCCTTAATTGACGCAATTGTCAATTCCTTTATCCTAAATTGCGAAGATATTCTATCTAATTTCCTAGCCAAGCATATCACTGAATATAGGAATAAAATAATTGTTTCGCTCAGAGTAATACCTCTGTTTTATATGTCTACTTATGTCATGGATGCCATTTGTTTTAATTTTAATTTTCCTACCATGGGTTGGAAATGGACCACCAAAAACCCTACCCCGATTCATATCTACCATAGAGAACTCTGGGATTCTGAGTTCCACTTACACTTCTATAATATTTGATATGGAGTCATATTTCCCATGCATCAAATGATTTACAATAAAAAGGCTCCAAGGGTTTCTGAAGAAGCCAATGTAGATATTCTTCCCGTAGCAAGATGGTTTGCGGAAGAAAAGTTCACATATATTAGAGTATTTGGGAGTTATGCTTCTCCTCATGTTTTATCTTACTATGTTCCAGAAAAATTACTTGCAAAATAAATAGCATATCAGCTTGTCAACGGTATTACAAAGTAGTTGAAAGATGGTAAAAAGGCTATTTGGCCTACTTTCCCTCTACAGTGTGGCACCTTTGCTCTGGCTAATATTGGCCATACATACAAAGAAGTTCCTAAGATTCAGTTGTTGAGATTAGCATTTATGCCAGGAAGATTATATGATCCAAATGATGTGATTAAAAATTACATCATAGAGCTAAAAATGAAGTCTTTTGTAAAGGAAGAAGATAAATTTGATGATTTCTTCCAAGGCATGGAAAATTTCTCTGATGTTATCAAATATGTTTCTAGTCAATTAAGTCAAGAAGATGTTGAAGCTTTTCAAACATATAGAAACAACAGACTAGAAAAGGTTCCTTTGAATCTGTTAACTATTGGAGATGAAAAACACACTCCGAGTGTTAGTATAGATGATGAAATGAAAGAGGTATCTCATAATTTAGATCAATATGAGGAATCCGAATCTAAGAAAGCAAATTCAGAAATTGACCGAATTCTTAAAGAGCTGGAAGAGTTGGAGAAAAAAAACAACAATGGGACAAAATAAAATTTGGAAACAGTTCAACATACTCATAACATGTTGGATCAATCCAAGCCCTCTCAAGTGAGAGACCTGGTGAATAAATGGGAAGAATTTTCTCAAGCAATAAAGACTTCAAAGAAAATCTCAATATTGATCAGACATCAAGTTTTCAAACACCAGAGCCTTCATAGAAAATAGTTGAAACTGTTAATCCGTTACAAAGAATTCCAACAGTGCATGACAAAGAAATCATACCGGCCTACCCTACAGATTAGATATTTTTGTAGATTGAAGATATTCCTTCATTAGACATTTTCTACAGTCCTAGCTACAAAGTTGTGGTTAAAAAGAATAAAAGAAGAAGGATTGATGAAACAACTCCAAAACCAACAGATGAATTAGTTGATGTACTTTGGAAGGATTCCTCAAATGATCCCACTGAACATCTAACCAAGTTATCACAATATACAGGGGCATATGCCACTGCTACTGTTGATAAAGCTACTGAGGTTAGAATATTGTTGAAACAAAAGGAAGCCAAAGAAAAATAATTAGAATAGTTGCTAAATGAAGAGAAAGTTACGTCCATTGAGCAGATCAAAATAAACATAGCTCAATTTCATGAAGATATTGAAAACCTCAAATTGAAGTTTCAGATAGAGCTTAATGAAAAGCAAGCACATCTGGAAAAAGCAATGGCTGAATTACAGAGTCAACTACAGTTAGAACAATTCATCAAAGAAGAACTTGATGTAAATACTATGTTAAATAAAGAAAAAGAAATGTTTTGTCACCAAGCTTCCATGATTGATTCTTATTGTGATTCCAATAAGATAATGATTCAGAAAATAGCAATACAGAAATTGGAATGTGAAATACTTGAAAATAAAATCGAAGAACACATTCAGTGGCAAATTTCAGACACAGGAAAACAAGCTAATCTACCACAAATAGGTAAGCTACACAAATAATTTTTATTCACAGTGTTAGTGCCTAAATCTACCTCAGGCTGAAGGAAGGCAGAGTTCAGGGTAACATCAAACCACGCTTAATCTGGTAGCTAGCTCTACCAGATTGGGAGAGGGCTCTCTCCGGGTCAATCTCAGCAAAGATAATCAATAGGGCTTGAGATGACTTGAAATAAAGGCTGATTTTAGGCTAGGTATATAAGTAAAGGAGTTTGATTTTGATTTTTGGGGTTTTGTTGGAATCAAAGGGAAAGGCAGTTTTGGGTCCGGGGATGAGGCCTAGTTTTTGCAAAGTTCTGAATGGGGCAAGGAAGGCAATTGTTTTGATGCTTTGGATTGAATGAATGGATAGTTCAGACCGATGAGGAGATGAAGAGGGCAAGAGGCTTTCAATAATCCTCTTCAAACAGATGAAAACATGGAAAATTAAACAAAACTCAAGGCAAAGCAAAGGAATCTAATTAATTCCACCTTTATCACTCATTTGTTTAATTTAAGAAGAAAATAGGAAGGGAAATGGTACACATGAAACATCAGTAAAATTACAATCACTGAGAGAAACACACCATCAAAACATAGAGCCACATGGATCCCAAAGAGTGCTGCAAACTGTGGTCTATTCCTTTGCCAAAATTGCAGAGATGAAATGTACAATGAAGTGCCAAGCAATCCCAAGTGTCCAACCCTGAAAATGACTGAGAAACTAGAAGATATAGACAAGCATAACTCATCCCCATGCCTCTAGGGGTTGAGATAACCATTCTAGGAGCTGTTTCAACAAGATCTAAACTAAGAACTGGAAAATAGGCAATGAAATAGCTTGCCTCTATAAGATAGGAGACTGATTCATTCAGTTACATTTCACTTTTTGGTGAATGAATCTACTTGCATGAGTAAAAATGTGCCAAAATTACATCAAATCCATGGGATTACATCACGTTACATCAATATTTTCACATATGAAGATAAAAAATTCAAACTGGCCAAAACTAGGCGAAAATCTGAACTACTAAGTGAAAATTAGGCCAAATTTCCCAATGCGCCGCGCCTGAAATCTCTATGCGTAGCGCCACTTTGAGGCTGATTTTGAGGGTCGTCCTGATGTCCAAATTGAGCGAAGGATAGCTAGTTGGAAATATCTACCTGTCTACTTTCCAACCCAAGTGGAATTTATGAATTTGGTTGCCATTTTCTTCTCCAAAAATCAAATCTCCCAACACTGCTTCCTGTGTGTCCAAAAAGTGGCAGAAAGGCCATTTTTAAGGTGTTTTTGACCCTTCAGGCAACCCAAAAATTGTCAAAATCCTTAGGTAATGGGTATGCATGCATAAATTTTGATGAAAAATCCATAAATATAAATTTTTCTTCAAGAGGAGCTGCCAATTATAAGCGTGCGCCAAGTGGCACGACGCGTCGGGCAGGAAAATTTGTGTTAAGGCCAAAAAATTCAAAATTGACAAAAAGTTTCCCAAATTTCTTGAAATTTGGGCTGAATTTCCACCATCAAGTGCTATGCTGAGCCAAAGAAGCTTCGGCCAAAATTTGGAGTCTATCATGCCTTTTGCGACACTTTAACGCCCTCTGTAGCTTTGCCTTCAGGATCTTGATTCGAGCCTTGCAAACATGATTCCTCACCCAATAATGATTCTTCATGTGCCTTAGCATGTTATTTTCCTTGTTGGCCTTCTCCAACAGCTTCTCCAGATAAATATTGACTCTCTCGAGCCAAGTATCTCTATCAGCCTTAATCTCTTGCTCAATGGGTGTCATCTCGGTGTGGGTTCTTTGGGCAGCTTGCCGGTTCGCATGGATGTTTTGCAACTCCATGATTGTTTGCTGATCTTCCAACTATTTGTTTCACTGCTCCAGGTAGTTTATAACCCATTGAGCTCTTTGCAACTTGGCGGACAAAGTGTCTATCTCCGCCTTCTGCTCCTGAATGGTCTCTCTCAACTTTGAGCTTGGAGAGCTCAAATCCTCATCAATCAGTATGAAACCTGTGTCTTGGCCTCCTGAAGGGCCCTCATCCTGCATAGGCCTCTTACCTCTATCCTGTACCTATTCCTGTACTTCTGATGACAGCAACAAGACCCCTTCCACCCCAAGTGGAGATAGTACTCGTCGGGCTGCTGCAAATAATCCTCTAGTGCTTCTCTGATAAGTGACATATGTCGGCACACTAGTAGTCTCTGCCTCATGACCTTCATACTGATGTGAAGGTTCACCTGCATCATGGACAAACTCCGAAGGAACCTGAGGCACTGTGAAGAAATCATGGGAAATGAAATCCTCCCATGAAATACCCTGCAATCCAAGCTGATGTACAACCACGATCTTGATGAGTGCATAGTGATAAATACTGTTGTACTGCTGCTCGGCAGTTTTCCTCTGCACAAGAGTGGTCATTCTCTCGATATTCCAGCACATGAAATCAGGGATGTTCATCATCCTCACCCTGGTGAAATGCATCAATAACCTGATGTGGTAGGCATAGAGGCGTGAAAACCAGCCCTCACAACTGAAATATCTGATAATGAGTTTCATAAGAGGCCCATAGGATTCCTTTAGGAACTGGAATGGGAATACTCTGCTGAGCTGTCTCACAAAGCTGGGCCTGATATATGGTTCATAATGCACTCTGTCCACCTGTTGTATTTTGTTCCACTGTTCACCCACATTCGGTATTCCGGTTGCTTGAGAAATAGTTTCCGGTGTCAAAGTGAAATTTACAACAGCAAGAGTTACCTGACCATCATGTAAATGCAATACAAATAAATGAGCCAACTCCCGATGATAACGGATCCTAGCAATCATTTCACAAAACTAATAGCATGACTGTTGTTGGAAACATGCCATGGCAGGTGGGCAAGCCTGCAATTCAATCAATGAGGTGGGCTCCTCTCTCACACGTCTGCCACCTTTATGAGGCCTTCTAGGTGCATGTAGCTCAGTAGTGGAATCACTATCTCGGTCATATGATGTATCAATATCTGTCTCCATGATGTCCAAAGTCTATGCGAGGTGTATGTTGCCTTGTATGGGATGAAAATGAGAATTTGGGTGTTTTTGTCTTAATTTCCAAATGTATGGTAGTGTGGGAGGGATTGTGGGGAAATAGGGCAGTGGGGACAATGAAATTTTTTCAAGTGGAATTTTCCTTTTGAAAACTTGTGATTTGACAAATTTAGGGACAAGGGACAGCCACTTGATTTTTTGGGATTTGGGGAAATTTTTGCAAATGGAATAGGGATAATGGGAATGAGATGAGTATGAGTGGCTTTAGGGATGTAGGGGAATAGGGGATGTACTGTAGTGATAGTATAATAGTGAGAGGGAGGAATAAACAAGATGGGGAATGAAAAAGTTTGGCACCAAAATCAATTTTAAAACTCCAACTTCAAAACCCTAAGGGAGAAACTCTCAACAAGATGATAAGTTTTGGATTTTTCATTTAAACTCTCATAATCCATCTTCAAACATTTGTAAATGGCAACTAAAAAGTCACATGAACTTACTTGGAGCAAGATTGAACGAATCAATTGGAGTTTTTGGAAGCAATGACAAAAATTTGGGTGTCGGCTCAATGCGCCGCGACCACTACCCACTGCGTTGCGCCCCTTCAATGCGCCGTGACAATTCAAAAACACGTGGAGAAGAGCGTCCCTATGCGCCGCACTCAGTCTATGCACTGCGACAGTTGCCCAATGCACCGCGACAGTCAATTTCACCACAGTTCGGCCTCCAAACTTATTTCTTCACTCCTCCACGATTTCTCTTGGCTCATTGATGTCTTTGGCATGCAAATGGAGTTTTGAATTTGGAAATATCTTATATATACCAAATATTTTAATTTTTGATTTGAAAAAACCCACTTTACAATGTCTAAAAACTTTGGCACTTTTTCAAAAGAACTATGTTTTGCTTGCTTTTTTATTTTTGGACTGAATGATGAATTTCTTGTCTGTTTTGCAGGGATGGATGGCATGGAGTTTTGGCAAAAGTGACTAGGGCTGAGAATGAAGCATTATTACAACTGAAGAACTTAAAAATTGCATTGCCTTTGTTACAAAAGGACAAAATAGACAATTTTTCTTCACAACAGAGTTTTGAAGAAAAATCATTATCAAGCATTATGATGATGAAATTTTTACAGTGAAACCTTATTTGAAGCTTCCTCATGTTCCTGCTGACATTATTAGACACTCTAAAGACCAAATTAATGAAACCCTAGACCTAATGAACCTAAAAACCCTAAAATGATTCTTTGCCAAACAGGAGACCAAACATGACTGTAAATGATTTTGATGAACAGAACTAGACCAGCAAGTACATGACATGAGGGATATAAGTGACAAGACCCTACCATCAGATGATCCATGCCCCTAATGGAATGCAGCTGACTGAACTAAGTGAGACACCTAAAATGAAATGCAACAAGAGAAATTTGATCTCTGACGGAGGGATGAAGATACCGACTCTAACATTGGCTCCAATGGGGATGGTAGCTCCTTGGAGGTGCCAAGAACTATAGATTTCTGGGAGAGTAGGTAGTGCCTTCGTCCATTGGGCTATGGAATCCATAACTTCGAAAAATCAATCATAAGACACTTGACTCAATTTTATTGACTGAAAATTAACTCAAACCGACTCAATTTTGAAACCAAAATGACTGAAAGACCTGACTCGACAAACTCAAACCAAAGCTGAAATCAATCTTCAGAGTTATAGCCTTCACCTCGGGCCCCAAACTAAAGAAAATATCATAGCACACACTTGCAATGAAACTGAAATAAACTGGTATGTACAATGAGAATGTAAAACAGCGGAAAACATTTCAGAAATGATACCTCTTGAGCAGCCGACCATTGACCGGCCCTCTTGGACAATCTTCCCCGTTCATCTCTTTCAGAATAAAAGCATTTTGACCCCGATAGGCAGCAATTTTAAAGGGTCCCTTCCAGAGATTTTCAAACTTACCATGCTTACCCTTGTCCTCGTTTCTTGCATCCCATTTCAGCACCACTTCTTCCAATTGAAATTTTTCTGCCTCTTCTTTTCTGTCATATATTTTCTTAATTCTCTCTTGCAGCTTGAACGTGTTTTGGAAAAATTCTTCTCTAGTCTGCTGCAAATGGATCATTTGATTTATCCTCCTTTGCATATGATCATCTTCACTGCCAGCTTCCTGCAGAAGTTTGACCACTGGGACTGCGAGAGAGGTAGGAAATACCGTGTCCACTCCATATACTAGCTCAAAAGGGGACATACCAATGGATTTCTTCTGACTCACTCTATCTGCCCAAAGTGCATTAACCAACTTCTTATGCCAACTTTTCTTGTTTATTTCCAGCAGCTTTTTAATAATGTTGACCAAAGATTTATTCGAAGACTCCGCCAATCCGTTGCCTTGTGGATGATAAGCGGTTGAGTGTCCCAAAATGATTTGATACTTGTTACAAAACTCAACCATTTTTTTTTATTTGAAAGCTGCTGTGTTAAAAGTAATTAACTTATTCAAGCAACCAAAGCGAGACAAAATATTATTCTCAAGAAACGAAATTATTACCGAATCCGTAGCTTGCCTGGTGGGAATTGCTTCAATCCATTTCGTGAAATAATCTGTCGCTATGAGGATCCACCTATGCTGAGCTGAAGAAGCAGGATGGATCTCGCCAATGAAATCCAAACCCCACTGCTAAAAAGGAGCACTTACCTCAATGGGCTTAATCAGCAAAGGCTGCAATTTCTTCCTCCCTTCAAAAATCTGACATCCATGACAACTTTTGACAGTCTTATTCACATCAGCAAAAAGAGTCAGCCAATAATATCCCGCTCTCAAAATTTTGTTGGCTATTGTTTTCCAGAAAAGGTGACCCATGCAATATCCCTTATGAAAATCCTCCATAACCTGCTTTGCTTCTTCTTCAACCAAACAATTCAGCAAAACACCACCTGGATCTTTCCAATAGAGTGCATTGTTCAAAATAAAAAACTTGGCAGCCTTCAATTTCAGAGTTCTAATTTTTTTTTTAGCCATTCCTGGTGGTGGTGACAAGTTTTGAAGCACATATACAATATCTTAATACCAAGGATAATGAACAAAGATTTATGATACATGAATTAGCGAACTTTCTTCATTTTCCACGGACATAGCAGCAATGAGATTGATGTCCAAGGCGTGTAAATTTGATTCAGCCATTAGATTAGCCAACCCTTTTCCTTTGATAAGCTTTGTAGGATTTATCTCCACATCATACTCCAACAAGGCAGCAATCCATTTTCCTCATCTCCCTTCCAGATCTGTTTGCACTAAAACATCCTTAACAGCAGCATTAGGAACATAAGCAAGAATATGAGAATGCAGAATATATACTCAAAAATATTTCAATGCTTTCACTAAAGAAAGAGATTTCTTTTCAATGATGTTATACTTTAAGGCTGCATCTCTTATGGTTTGGCTGAAAAAAACAATTGGTTTTTCATGCTGATCTCTTTTCTGCATCAATACTGCTACCATAGTATGCTCCGAAGCAAATGAAAACAAAATAAAATCCTGAGTATAATCCGGGCTGATCAAAACCAGAGCTGAAGAAAGAGCCAACCTCGCTAAATTGAAAGACTTTACAGCCTCCTCAGTCCACTTTACTACGCTATCTTTCTTAAGCATGTTTGTAATCTCTCTTAGATGTTCGGCAAGATTAGGCACAAAGTGACGTAAGAAATTCATCTTACCATTGAATGATTGAATCTCCTTTTTATTTCGGGGAAGATCAATTTGCTGAATAGCTTCTACTCGAGCTGGGTCAATGCGGATGCCATCCTTTGATATTATGTGACTAAGAAGTTTTCCCTCATCCATGGCAAACAAACTCTTCTTCGGATTGAGTGACACCCCATACTTTCTACATCGCTGAAAAACAATCTTCAAATGGTAAAGGTGCTCTTCATCAGAATTATAAAATACTGTCAAATCATCAAGATACACAACTAGAAAAATATCCTTCTCATTTGCAAATGCCATATCCATTGCCCGCTGAAATGTCGCACCAACATTCTTTAAACCGAAAGGCATTTTAGCATAATGGAAAGTTCCCCACAGAGTGGTGAACGTTGTTTTGTCTCTATCATCCTCATGGACCAGAATTTGATTATACACGTAATAACCATCGAGTAGCGACATACGAGATGCTCCAACTACTCGTTGAAGTATGTGATCCATTTTGGGCAACGGATAATTATCTTTCAAAGAAACCTTATTCAGATTCCTAAAATCAATGCATAAGCGAATCTCATCTGTCTTCTTGCGTACAGGCACCAAATTAGAAATCCAGTCTGAAAACCTTATGGGAATGATGATACCAGCCTTGTACAACCGATTGAATTCCTTTTCTATTGACGGTAGCAACTTCGGATTTATTCTTCTCAATTTTTGTCGAAAGGGCTTTTGATTTGGCTTGATTGGAATGGTGTGCTGAATTATGTTTGTATCATATGTCTTCAAATATGAATAGTCCCAAGCAAATACATCAGAAAAAGATGACAACAAACTGATATACTTTGATTTTACCTGTGGGGATAATGCTTTAGAAAATTTCACCATCTTTGGATTTTCAGCTGATCCAATGTTCACATCTTCAACTCCCTTTTCGGTTGGCCGCAAGGTTGGTTTTCAAGCTACGTCATCTTGATCGAAAAGCTCCTCTAAAGGTATCAAACCTTTAGGAATGACATTATCCTTTAGCTGCAAAAATTCCATCTGATTGATTTGTACATCAGCCTCACCATCATCATGCTCTACATCAATAGAAGTGTCTTTGAATTTACCTTTGTTTTGCAGAAATTCATCAATTTCTTCGTCATATTGAAACACTTGCCAATACCTTTGATTGTCTGGGACAGTCGACGATGCTTCACATGAATTTCAAATTTGTTACTTGAGTTCATCGAAATTTTCAAATTACTTGCTGCCTTAGCAAGCGCATCTGCAATACCATTCTGAATACGAGGAACACAAGTCAAATTATAGTTTGAAAACAATTTCAAGATATCAAGAACTGCATTTCGGTAAGCCCGCATTTGAGGATGCTTAGCTTGGTATTCACCTTTCACTTGCTATATAACCAATTCAGAGTCACCATATACTGAAATCCTCTTAGCATTTAACTTTCTAAGAATTTTCAGACCAGCAATCAAAGCTTCGTATTCTGCCTCATTATTTGAAAAATCAAAAGCTAATTTATAAGAACAGACCCTTACATTACTCAGTACCTTGTTTGGGGCAGAAAAAGGGTTGTGTACCCAAATTCAAATTCCAGCACCATCATTTCCTACTGCACCATCAAAATCCATGGTCCACAAACCATCTTCATCCTCTGCCAAGTGCTGAAATTCTGTTTGCTCTGTTATTTCTGCTTGCTGTCCATCAATTTTTTGCTGCTGTCAGAAGGCTGATTGCTCAGCGGAACTTTCCTATCTTTGTCTCTCTTTCTTTAAAACTTCTCTGAAATTTTCAGTGATCTCCGGAATGTCTTCTACTTCAACTAATTGACTATTTACATCATTGAAACTATCTGAATACAAAACAAATGACTCTAAATCTATATGTACATAATTGATTGGATGATTTACTGGTTTCTCCTTGCTATTAATCATATACTTCATCTTTTGTTCCTGGTATAATTTCCTCATCTAACCGAAAACGGGAATAGTAGCATAGGAGAAATCAAGCTGCAATGTCCCTTTAAGTTTTTCTCCCCAAGATCTGGAAAGAAGCATGCCAAATCTAGGAGGAATATCTGCCACAACCACATCCATCAAAACATTCTTAGTCGGAATCTAATCCAAACTGACCACCAAGTCTTTGATAAGCCCAATGAATCTTACTCTACTGGAATCGAAAGAGTAAAGATCATGATACTTTCTAGTGATGTCCAATCCCAATTTCTCCATGATTTCCCTCAGCATGAGATTATGAGAGGCTCCGAAATCAAACATAGCATTATGTAACACAAAATCATGCAATCTAAGGCTGATATAAAAAGGAGGCACATCACTATCTGGAGACTCACCATCCAATGCTGGACCAAAAATCAACTCAGGTTGATCATCTTCCACATTTACCATATCAGACATTGGATCGAAATTTAAAATCTTACATACCTGACCCTTATAGCCGCTATTCTTCATCAATTCAGTCAAAGGAATGGATACTTTTAACTTAGCAATTTCACTTTCTAAGTTAAAAACTGAAGTTTTTTCTACCTCTTTGGCTGGAACATCCTTCTTTTCAGCTTTCTCCCTCGATATATTTGGCTGATTAGATCTTTCATTTGCTGATGGGGATTTGCTAGTAGTGGGATCAGCTATCTCTTTTCCCTTCTTCTATGCAACGGGTGAATCATTCTTTGGTGCTGAAACTTCCTTTCTCTTTTGAATTGGATTAATAGGGACATCTCTATTTCTAAGTGAATATTGACGCTGCTGGGTGAACAAAGAATTCATATAACCTCTTTGATATTCATCTGACTATTCTTCAAGAGCTGTCTCATTTGCCAAAATGAAATCCTCGTATTTTTGTACAGCTGAGCTTTCAGAATACTCCTCATCTTCAGTGATAAAGGTTGGCATATCATTAGGTGTAAAGAAGTGATTCTCTTCTCCTATTACATTATCTTCATCATCTGATTCCGGACCAACAAAATTCTGCTGTAAAGGTGTCTTTACCTGCTGTTGTACTGCTGGTTCTTGTGCTCGCTGCTCTCATTGTTTGATCCTTAATTGTGGTTGCTGCTGGCCACGGAAGTTAGGATTTCTGATCTGTGGTTCAAGCTTATCAAGTGTTAATCTTTCAAACATCTTTTCCATCTTCCGAAGCATTTGATCTCATGTGGAAGCCTCTTCGTTTATTTCTACTTTCTTTTCAGCTTTCAATCTAGCTCTCTTGTCATTCAAATTAGCTTCAACACTGACTGCAATTTTCTACATGTCTTCCAAAGTGGCTGGATCTCTTTCTCTTAATTGATAGGCCATGTCCGGATCGAAACCATCCGGAAACTTAAGCAAAGCCGACCTCCTAGATGGCTTTATATCATCAGGAATTGCATTTTAAACCGCATTGAATCTAATACAATAATCTTGGACAGACTCACCAACATTCTGCTTGATTTTGGTATATTCAGAAGTGATCTGAAGATGATCTTTCTTTACTTCCCATCGATCCAAGAATTGTCTTTGAAGCTCAGGCAATGTAGCAATACTTCTAGCCTGCAAAGCTCTAAACCACTTTCTTACTTCACCTCCAAAGGTTTGCACAAATAATCTCATGGTCACATTGTCTGCATCAATCTCATGAAGGTCAAAGAAATCTGCCATTCTATCCACATGTTGCTGAGCAGGAACACTTTGAGGAGTGCCATCAAACAATGGAATTTTTCTTTGATAATCAGCGGGCATGTCATCCAAGTTTTGAGGCAACACAAGGGGTGCGAATCGGGCAGCCATTGTTCTGGGTTTATTTACAACCGGATTTGGAAATATAGGAGGAGTCAGAGCAGTTGATGTATGAGGTGTATGTGGTGTGGATGGAGGTGAAACTACTGCAGAAATTTGATCAGAAATAAATGGTGGCATGGGAATGGTAGGAATGAAAGGAGGATCTGTATGAATTTGTGAACCAGATGTAACTGCAAATGGCCCAAGAGTTTCAGATGCAGACTCTATGAACTCAGGAATATTTGTTGCCACAATAGAATTCTGAATATTCAAAATGTAACTGTCAATGGATATATTAGCTTGTTCAATTTCAAGATACTTGATAAACTCTGGATTTATGACAGTAGAATCAATAGCACTTTCAGACTTAGTCTCAAACAACGACAACTCAAATTGTTCATCAAATTCAAGATCTTCAAGGTACTCAAACACAGCGGGACATGAATGAGATTTAAACAGAGGAATCACAGGACTTTCTCGACGAAGAATTCTTGAAATAAGATTGGGATTTTCATACACTGGAGGTGGATCGGGATCCGTATTTGCTCTAGTATGTCTTCTGGAAGCCAGTGTGTTGAATTATTTTCAAAAATCAAAGGGACAAAACCAACTTTTTCAACCTATCAAATTCTAAACTCATCATCCAAAGTCTAGAATGATCTGATGTACTAGGGGAAATTTACAAGTTAGATGTTACATTTACAAACTAGACTGGAGATTGACTGAAGCAGTGTTTATCTACTTTTGCTAATGCAAAGCAAGAGCGTTTCGAAGGCTACCTGGCATAACTTCAGGCTCTGTATGTAGCTTATAAAACAAATAACACTAACATGCAAACCATTTTATTCCCCAGTATGGTCGCCACTATGTTAGTGCCTAAATCTACCTCAGGCTGAAGGAAGACAGTGTTCAGGGTAACATCAAACCACGCTTAATATGGTAGCTAGCCCTACCAGATCGGGAGAGGGCTCTTTCCGGGTTAATCTCAACAAATATAATCAATAGGGCTTGAGATGACTTGAAATAAAGGCTGATTTAGGCTAGGTATATAAGTAAAGGAGTTTGATTTTGATTTTCAGGGTTTTGTTGGAATCAAAGGGAAAGGCAGTTTTCGGTCTAGGGATGAGGCCTAGTTTTTGCAGAGTTCTGAATGGGGCAAGGAAGGCAATTGTTTTGATGCTTTGGATTGAATGAATGGATAGTTCAGACCGGTGAGGAGCTGAAGAGGGCAAGAGGCTTTCAAGAATCCTCTTCAAACATATGAAAACATGGAAAATTAAACAAAACTCAAGGCAGAGAAAAGCAATCTAATGAATTCCACCTTTATCACTCATTTGTTTAATTTAAGAAGAAAATAGGAATGGAAATGGTACACATGAAACATCAGTAAACTTACAATCACTGAGAGAAACACACCATCAAAACATAGAGCCACATGGATCCCAAAGAGTGCTGCAAACCATGGTCTATTCCTTTGCCAAAATTGTAGAGATGAAATGTACAATGAAGTGCCAAGAAATCCCAAGTGTCCAACCCTGAAAATGACTGAGAAAATAGAATATATAGACAAGAATAACTCATCCCCATGCCTCTAGGGGTCGAGCTCACAATTCTAGGAGCTGTTTCAACAAGATCTAAACTAAGAACTAGAAAATAGGCAATGAAACAACTCGCCTCTATAAGATAGGAGACTGATTCATTCAGTTACATTTCACTTTTTGGTGAATGAATCTACTTGAATGAGTAAAAATGTGCCAAAATTACATCAAAGCCATGGGATTACATCAAGTTACATCAATATTTGCACATATGAAGATAAAAAAGTCAAACTGGCCAAAACTAGGTGAAAATTTGAACTGCTGAGTGAAAATTAGGCCAAATTTCCCAATGTGCCGCGCCTGAAATCTCTATGCGTAGCCCCACTTTGAGGCTGATTTTGAGGGCCTTCCCAAAGTCAAAATTGAGTACAGGATAGCTCGTTGGAAATCTTTGCCTGTCTACTTTCCAACCCAAGTATAATTTCTGAATTTGGTTGCTATTTTCCCCTCCAAAAATCAAATCTCGCAACACTTCTTCCTGTGTGTCCAAAAAGTGGCAAAAAGGCCATTTTTAAGGTGTTTTTGACCCTTCAGGCAACCCAAAACTTGTCAAAATCCTTAGGTAATGGGTAGGAATGCATAAATTTTGATGAAAAATCCAAAAATAAAATTTTTTCTTCAAGAGGAGCTGCCAATTATAAGCGCGCGCCAAGTGGCGCGACACGTCGGGCAGGAAAATCTATGTTAAGGCCAAAAAATTCAAAATTGACAAAAAGTTTCCCAAATTTCTTGAAATTTGTGCTGAATTTCCACCATCAAGCACTATGCTAAGCCAAGAAGTTTCGGCCAAAATTTGGAGTCTATCATTCCTTTTGTGACGCTTTAACGCCCTCTTTAGCTTTGCCTTCAGGATCTTGATTCGAGCCTTGCAAACATGATTCCTCGCCCAATAATGATTCTTCATGTGCCTTAGCATGTTATTTTCCTTTTTGGCCTTCTCCAATAGCTTCTTCAGATGAATATTGACCCTCTCGAGCCAAATCTCTCTATCAGCCTCAATCTCTTGCTCAATGGGTGTCATCTCGGTCTGGGTTCTTTGGGCAGCTTGCCGGTTCTCACGGATGTTTTGCAACTCCATGATTGTTTGCTGATCTTCCAACTGTTTATTTCGCTGCTCCAAGTAGTTTATAACCCATTGAGCTCTTTGCAACTTGGCGGACAAAGTGTCTATCTCCGCCTTCTTCTCCTGAATGGTCTCTCTCAACTTTGAGCTTGGAGAGTTCAAATCCTCATCAATCAGTATGAAACCTGTGTCTTGGCCTCCTGAAGGGCCCTCATCTTGCATAGGCATCTTACCTCTGTCCTGCACCTGTACCTGTACTGATAATGACGACAACAAGACCCCTTCCACCCCAAGTGGAGATAGTACTCGCCAAGTTGCAGCAAATAATCCTCTAGTGCCTCTCTGATAAGTGACATATGTCGGCACACTAGTAGTCTCTGCCTCCTGACCTTCATACTGATGTGAAGGTTCACCTGCATCATGGAAAACCTCCGGAGGAACCTGAGGAGCTGTGAAGAAATCATGGGAAATGAAATGAAATCCTCCCATGAAATACCCTGCAATCCAAGCTGATGTCCAACCACGATCTTGATGAGTGCATAGTGATAAATATTGTTGTACTGCTGCTCGGGAGTTTTCCTCTGCACAAGAGTGGTCATTCTCTCGATATTCCAGCACATGAAATAAGGTATGTTCATCATCCTCACCCTGGTGAAATGCATCAATAACCTGATGTGGTAGGCATAGAGGTGTGAAAACCGGCCCTCACAACTGAAATATCTGATAATGAGTTTCATAAGACGCGCATAGGATTCCTTTAGGAACCAGAATGGGAATACTTTGCTGAGCTTTCTCACAAAGCTGGGCCTGATATATGGCTCATAATGCACTCTGTCCACCTGCTATCTTTTGTTCCACTGTTCACCCACATTCGGTATTCCGGTTGCTTGAGAAATAGTTTCCGGTGTCAAAGTGAAATTTACACCAGCAAGAGTTACTTGACCATCATGTAAATGCAATACAAGCAAATGAGCCAACTCCTGATGATAACGGATCCTAGCAATCATTTCACAAAACTGATAGCATGACTGTTGTTGGAAACATGCCATGGAAAGTGGGCAAGCCTGCAATTCAGTCAATGAGATGGGCTCCTCTCTCACATGTCTGCCACCTTTATGAGGCCTTCTAGGTGCATGTAGCTCAGTGGTGGAAACACTATCTCGGTCATATGATGTATCAGTATCTGTCTCCATGATGTCCAAAGTCTATGCGAGGTGTATGTTGGCTTGTATGAGATGAAAATGAGAATTTGGGTGTTTTTGTCTTAATTGCCAAATGTATGGTAGTGTGGGAGGGACTGTGGGGAAATAGGGCAGTGGGGACAATGAAGTTTTGTCAAGTGGAATTTTCCTTTTGAAAACTTGTGATTTGACAAATTTAGGGACAAGGGACAACCACTTGATTTTTTGGGATTTGGGGAAATTTTTGCAAATGGAATAGGGATAATGGGAATGAGATGAGTATGAGTGGCTTTAGGGATGTAGGGGAATAGGGGATGGACTGTAGTGATAGTATAACAGTGAGAGGGAGGAATAAACAAGATGGGGAATGAAAATGTTTGGCGCCAAAATCAATTTTAAAACTCCAACTTCAAAACCCTAAGGGAGAAACTCTCAACAAGATGATAAGTTTTGGGTTTTGCATTTAAAATCTCATAATCCATCTTCAAACATTTGTAAATGGCAACTAAAAAGTCACATGAACTTACTTGGAGCAAGATTGACCGAATCGATTGGAGTTTTTGGAAGAAATGACAAAAATTTGGGTGTCGGGTCAATGCGCCGCGACCACTGCCCAGTGCGTCGCGCCCCTTCAATGCGCCACGAAAGTTCAAAAACACATGGAGAAGAGCGGCCCTATGCACCGCGCTCAGTCTATGCGCCGCGATAGTTGCCCAGTGCGCCGCGACGGTCAATTTCACCACAGTTCGGCCTCCAAACTTATTTCTTCACTCCTCCACGATTTCTCTTGGCTCATTGATGTCTTTGGCATGTAAATGGAGTTTTTAATTTGGAAATATCTTATATATACCAAATATTTTAATTTTTGATTTGAAAAAACCCACTTTACAATGTCTAAAAACTTTGGCACTTTTTCAAAAGAACTCTGTTTTGCTTGCTTTTTTATTTTTGGACTTAATGATGAATTTCTTGTCTGTTTTGCAGGGATGGATGGCATGGAGTTTTGGAAAAAGCGACCAAGGCTACGAATGAAGCATTATTACAACTGAAGAACTTAAAAATTACATTGCGTTTGTTACAAAAGGACAAAATAGACAATTTTCCTTCAAAACAGAGTTTTGAAGAAAAATCATTATCAAGCATTATGATGATGAAATTTTTGCAGTGAAACATTATTTGAAGCTTCCTCATGTGCCTGCTGACATTATTAGACACTCTGAAGACCAAATTAACGAAACCCTAGACCTAATGAACCTAAAAACCCTAAAATGACTCTTTGCCAACCAGGAGACCAAACATGACTGTAAATGATTTTGATGAACATAACTAGACCAATAGGTACATGACATGAGGGATATAAGTGACAATACCCTACCGTCATATGATCCATGCCCCTAATGGAATGCAGCTGACTGAACTGAGTGAGACACCTAAAATGAAATGCAACAAGAGAAATTTGATCTCTAACGGAGGGATGAAGATACCGACTCTAACACACAGAATGGACAGCACAAATTAATCAAGAAGAGAAAGCAGCAACCAAGACATCCAAGAAATCAAATGAGATTATTTAGTCTATATGTGATCAATTATTTAAAACAGAACTTCTTCAAGAAAACACGTCTGATGTGTTTTCAGGAAAAAAGGAAGTAGAATTAAAGTGGATACAAAGAGAAAATACACAAGAGAAATTGATCCAAAAAGTTGATAAGTTTGATCAAGACAATTACTGGAATTTTCTGATCAAACCTTACCATCAACATCAAACTCTTCAGTCTCTTATAGATTCAGCAAAAAGATCTCAGACAGTAGTTTCAAATGCTATTTTCAAGGGACAGATTCGATCACGGATATCACAACTAGCTCAGCTTAAAGCAATGATAGATATTTTTCAACTCCGTGATCACACTTAGAAAGAAAGGCAGGATTCACAAAGTTAGGATTGTTAGTTCAAAGTTCCTAGATTATTGTTTAAGTTAAGTTTTTAGAGGAAGGTTGTTTGAAACCTCCTCTACATTTTTGTAATAATTTAATTTTAGTTTGTAGCTAGTTTAGTATTTAAACCCTTCTCATGCATTTAGAGAAGGGTACAGAATTTTATTGTGAACATTTGCAAAGAATGTTTAATTGTAAGTAAGTTTGTGAATGCCTTGATAAAGTAATGGAACACGGCCTTTTCAGTTATATATATCATTTTGTTGGTCAATGTTGATGCATTTCTGTATTCTTTGAAAGAATTATTGGTAGAAGAGTTGAATGTGGCCTATTATCACTAGTTAGATGAATAGAGAAGTACACATATGGTACTATTATCATGTATGCTAAATCTATTTTTGAATATTAGTGATGAATTCAGCTTCCATGAATTATATATGAAATTTATTGTTTTTATCTGAAATATTAGTTGCACTATTATACGATATAAAGGTAGAAATTGATATGTTTTATATATGATCATCAGATATATGTGATATATTTCTCAGGATACAATCAGATCATGGTACACCCAGTGATAGATTAAAGACAACATTCAGAACAAAGTGGGGCACATACGCATATCAAAAAATTCCTTTTGGACTAATTAATGCTGGTGCTACATTTCAACATGCTATGGATATATCTTTCAAAGGATTAATCAATAGCTCAGTTGTTATATACTTAGATGACATTATTGTTTATTCTAAGAATAGAAATAATCACATTAATCACCTCTCAAACATTTTTGAAAGATGTAGAAAATACAGTATTTCCTTGAATCCAAATAAATGTTATTTCACCTTATCAGAAGGTAAATTATTGGGATTCATCATTTATAAACAAGGAATCCATATCGAACCTGATAGGATTCAAGAAATTGAAAATATTCCTCTACCACACAATAAAAAAAATGATGCAATCATTTTTAGGACAAATTAATTTTGTAAAGAGGTTTGTTCCAGATTTTTCCCAGATCATCTTACCCCTACAATCAATGATCAAGAAAAATTCAATTTTTAAATGGGGAAAAGAAGAAACAAATTCCTTTGAGTTGATTAAAAAAGCCATCATTGAAGCTCCCTCCTTGACCACTCCTTATTTTCTTCAAACATTTGTATTATATACATTTTCTTCTGATACATCATACACAACAGTTTTGACACAATTAAAAAAAAAAAAAAATGAAGCACCGATTGCGTTTTTTAGTTCTAACCTTCAGGGTGTTGAGTTAAATTATTCAGTTGTGGAAAAACAAGATTATGCTATATTTAAAGCTTTGAAACATTTTAGACCTTTTCTCCTAAAAACACATAATAAAATAATAGTACCTTACTCAGCAGTAAGGAAATTATTAGTTCAACGGGAAGTAGGAGAAAAGAGAGCAAATTAGGTTACAGCACTTCAAGAATATGATGTAGAGATACATCCAGCTAAAATTGTTAAAGGACAAGGTCTTTGCAGGATGTTAACCAGAGCCTCTCATCTACCAATATAAGAAGATCAATCGAATGAAATACAATTGTCCGAGGTAAGCCTAAACGATTCATAATCACAATATGCTGATTTGAATTTTTTCTTGAAAAATGGATATGCTCCATTATGTCTCAACTATATAGAAAATCATGCTCTGAGACTTAAATCAAATCAATATCAAATCATAGATGATGTGTTATTTAGGAGAAATTATGATTCTGTATTATTGAGATGTTTAGAAAAAACTGAAGCTAAAAAAGTAATGCAGGAATTACATGATGGACCAGCTGGAGGTCATTTCGGAGGAAACACTATAGCTCATAAAATAATGCATGCTGGTTATTATTGGAAAAATCTATTTAAATATGCACACGAATATGCGAGAAAATTTAAATTATGTCAAACTGCAACAAGAAGATAAAGGAAAGCAGCATTTCCATTACACCCAGTAAATATCCAACAACCATTTGAACAATGGGGGTTAGATATTATAGGTGAAATAAATCCTAACTCTTCAAAACAACACATGTATATTCTAACTGCAACTGATTACTTCTCAAAATGGGTAGAATCTATCTCATTAAAGGTGGTTAATACACAAAGTATTACATATTTTATTGATAAGTTTATAATCACCAGGTTTGGTCCCCCATCAGCTTTAATATTTGATAATGCATCTTACTTTTCTGAAAATGACATGATAGTATTTGCTTTGAAAAGAGGTTTTAAACTAAAATACTCAGCTAACTATTACTTGCAAGGTAATGGATTAGCTGAATCTACAAATAAAAACCTTATCAGAATCATTAAACGAACTGTAGAACAAAATCATAAAAATTAGCATAAAGCACTACTATTTTCTCTCTAGGCAGATAAAATCACTCGCAAAGCTTCAATAGGTACTTCTCCATTTGTGTTAGTTTATGGGAAGGAAGCAATTTTACCCACAAACGTAACAATACCATCATTTTCTTTAGTACAATTTATTGAAGAGAATCCTTCCTCTTCTCTTCAACTTAGACAAGATCAAATTCTTAAATTGGAAGAAGAAAGAGAAAAAGCCAAACAAACTCATATACATCATCAACAAATAATAAAAGCTTCATTTGATTCAACTTCTGCCAATCCAAATAATTTCCAAATTGGTGATTTGGTATTGAAGTGGGGCAAAATGCATGAGGAAAATGGTAAACACACAAAGTTTCAAAAACTCTGGCTCAGTCCATTTCAAATAATTGAAGAAATAGGCCCATCAACATTTCTGTTGCAAGATTTAGCAAGCAAAAAGGATTCTTTGCCTGTTAATGGGCAAATTTTGAAAAAAATATTTCTCGTAGGAGGTAACCCCTTCTATCTTTGTATATTAAAATCTTTTTTTTTTCTTGCAAAAATAAAAGCTTGATTAGTATTGATAGTTGGCCTTTCAAAACAAGCCTCATATAACTTTCTTTTTATTTTTGTTTTTACTTATAAAAAATAAAAATGTTAAAGAAGGAAAATCGAAAGATTTAGAGAGACGGATTGATTATATCTTTCTAAAAAATGGAATTTCAATAAAAGACTTATTTGTTTTGATGAACTCTCATTTTTATATAGCGTGAATATTCTTTTATCAGTCCAGAAAATAAACTTTAATATAATAAGAAACCTTCTTGCATAAAGGCAATTTAAAACTCAACATTATCATCCAGTATCTTAAAATGAACTATGATTTATCCCATCTGGAAAATCTTGTAAGCTTTCAAAGGGAATTCAAAAGAAAATAAAAAGAGATGATTTGAAGAAAAGCTTAAAAGATAATAAGTCTCATCACAAGCTTGTTTACCATGTTCATAAATAAATAGTTAAATTGACATTACTAATACTGTCTACCAAAACATTGTAATGACTTGAGATTATATTGTATAGACAAGGGGTCTCATCAAGAGTCAGCTTGATCAGTTTAATTACTATTTGTGAATATCATTGTCATTATTTGGTTACCAAGCCAAGACAATGGCTTTTAAGCAGATAAAAAATATATAAGAAAAAAGTTTTCATAAATTATAATTTACTTATGAAAATTATAAGAAATACTGGATGAAAGATGGATCATAGCTGGGTAAAAGGTAATCCTGCCAAAAGCTTAAAATTGCCTATTGGAACAGAGGCTCTTTCTGTGATAAAAAGAGTAAATTTATATAAAGCTGATCTGCAAAGGTTATTTACTTTATTCTTTTTAAACTAAGGATTGATATATATTTTCATACTTATATCTTGATAGAGGAATTCTCATGAATAGTGAATAAAAGAAATTTTCATTGTTTGGCAAAGATATTATTTATTTGAAATTTCCTTCCTTTCAGTATTTTGTTTTCAAAAAAGTTCAGAATTTAAAAAAAAATTATCAGTGACATCTGGTTCATCCAAGTGAATTTCCAATTGTTGTGCTATACAACAACCCCCCCATTTATTTTTATAAATAGGGACCCTTTAAAAATAAAATAAGAAATTATTTTTATTTCCTAAAAATAAAAAAATTAGAAAATAAAATTTATGTTTTTCTTTAAAAAGTGTATCGCATTTTACATATCTTATTTCAAAAAAGAATTTTAAAACATAAGATATGCGAACTGCGAAGTGCGAAGTGCGCTCGAAGCCTTTCTAAAGTAAATAATTAAAAAACCTTGTAAAATATCAAAATCACCGTTTCATCCTTCATTTTTCGCATCGCATTTTAATTAATCAACAAAGCCATAAGAAGAAACTGATATCAGTCGCAATACCCGCGGACCCGACATATAGATAAACTAGGTAATATAAAACCTTTCGCGACCGTGTCCACTTTAAGTTTTTCGCATTTTGCATCGCGCGCAATTTATAATATACATCAAAAACGTTATTTTTTAAAAGTTGCAATCTGTGATTTGCACAGATCACATTTCGCAACGTTTAAAGATTAAGTATCACAAAATATTATAAGAAATAATTGTGAAATGCGTATTAAATGAATTCAGCGTGTGAAAACAACTTATGTCATATCAAATGAAATTTAAGATCTTAACGGCTTTAAAATGATTGTTAGATCTTATGTGCAAGGCCATGTGGTGTATTAAATTAGGAATTATGAAAGATGATTGATAGATTGACATCTTCTCGTGCGCATTAGAAATAAATGATTGATTTACTGTTATGAGACCCCTTATATGCTAAATTTTCCCTGCTCTCAGGAAATCAATTATTTGGTTGAAGAAGTTCAAAATGAGCAAAAGAGGAAAGGAAATTTCTCAAACATATTCCACAGAAGATGCAGATATGTCTTCATTATTCTCAGACACCATCTGCAACAAAGATTGTGGTAGTTCGTCATCGGAGGCAATTTACAAACTCTTCGAAGATAAAGGACCAAGGGTGATAGACAAAGTTTCTGCTACAGACACTGATTCAACCTCTGATGCAACCCTTTTCGATGTTTCATGCTCGCACATTCATAGAATAGTAGCGAGACCAAATATTCTTCCTTATACAGACATGGTTAAGTGGGCAATTGTCCACTTAAACATTGAAGATAGAATTTTCAAGAATTTGAGAGGAGAGATTATGGGTTATTTCAAAGCAGAGGATTTAGCAGTAATGTATCATCTACCGACCCTGAAACAGAGATATGAAAATAAGTATGTGTAGAATCTCAAAGAAAAACATCCAGATCTTATCAAAGTCATCCATGAATCGAAGGACAATGAAGAGAAATTGAAACAAGACAAGTCTGGTACGTACCCAATTGCACAAATTCACAATCCTTATTCTTATGTCGCTGGTATGTTGTGTAGAATATTTCCCAAAACTGATAGTACTATATTTTCAAGAGATTGGGTTTCCTTAATTGACGCAATTGTCAATTCCTCTATCCTAAATTGGGTAGACATTCTATCTAATTGTCTAGCCAAGCATATCACTAAATATAGGAATAAAAGAAGTGTTTCGCTCAGAGAAATACCTTTGTTTTATATGTCTTCTTATGTCATGGATGCCATTTGTTTTACTTCTAATTTTCCTACCATGGGTTGGAAATGGACCACCAAAAACCCTGCCCCGATTCATATCTACCATAGAGAAATCTGGGATTCCGAGTTCTACTTACACTTCTATAAAATCAGCGACGGAGTCATATTGCCCATGCATCAAATGATTTTCGAAAAAAAGGCTCCAAGGGTTTCTGAAGAAGCCAATGTAGATATCCTTCCCAGCAAATTCAGAAATTGACCAAATTCTTCAAGCGCTAGAAGTGTTGGATAAAACAAACAACAATGGGACAAAATCAAATTTGGAAACAATTCAACATACTCATAACATGTTGGATCAATCCAAGCCCTCTCAAGTGAGAAACCTGGTGAATGAATGGGAAGAATTTTCTCAAGCAATAAAGACTTCAAAATAAAATCCCAATATTGATCAGGCATCAAGTTTTCAAACACCAGAACCTTCACAGAAAATAGTTGAAACTATTAATCCGTTACAAAGAATTCCAGCAGTGCATGACAAATAAATCATACCGGCCTACCCTACAGACCAGATAGTTCTGCATATTGAACATATTCCATCATTACACATTTTCTACAGTCCTAGCTACAAAGCTGTGGTTAAAAGGAATAAAAGAAGAAGGATTGATGAAACAACTCCAAAACCAACAGATGAATCAGTTGATGTACTTTGGAAGGATTTCTTAGATGATCCCACTGAACATCTAACCAAGTTAACACAATATGCAGGGGCATATGCCACTACTACTGTTGATAAAGCTACCGAGGTTAGAATATTGTTGAAACAAAAGGAAGCCAAAGTACAAGAATTAGAACAGTTGCTAAACGAAGAGAAATCCAAGTCCATTGAGCAGATCAAAATAAGCACAGCTCAATTTCATGATGATATTTAAAACCTCAAATTGAAGTTTTAGACAGAGCTTAATGAAAAGCAAGCCCATCTGGAAAAAGTAATCGGTGAATTACAGAGTCAACCACAGTTAGAACAATTCATCAAAGAAGCACTTGATGTAAATACTATGTTAAAGAAAGAACAAGAAATGTTTTGTCACCAAGCTTCCATGATTGATTCTTATTGTGATTCCAATAAGATAATGATTTAGCAAATAGAAATTCATAAATTGGAATGTGAAATACTTGAAAAGAAAATCAAAGAACACATTCAGTGGAAAATTTCAGACACAGGAAAAAAAGCTAATCTACCACAAATAGATAAGCTACACAAAGAATTGTTATTCATAGAATGGAGAGCACAAATTAATCAACCAGAGAAAGCAACAACCAAGACATCCAAGAAATCAAATGAAATCATTTAGTCTATATGTGATCAAATATTTAAAACATAACTTCTTAAAGAAAACACATCTGATGTGTTTTCAGGAATAAAGGAAGTAGAATTAAAGTGGATATAGAGAACAGATACACAAGAGAAATTGATCAAAAAAGTTGATAAGTTTGATTAGGAAAATTACTGGAATTTTCTGATCAAACCTTACCATCAACATCAAACTCTTCAGCCTCTTACAAAATCAGAAAAAAGATCTCAGTAAGTAATTTCAAATGCTATTTTCAAGGGATAGATTCGGTCACGGATATCACAACCAGCTAAGCTTAATTCAATGCTAGATATTTTTCAACTTCGTGATCACACTCAGAAAGAAAGGCAGGATTCGCAATAGGATTGTTAGTTCAAAGTTCCTATATTATTGTTTAAGTTGCGTTTTTAGAGGAAGGTTGTTTAAAACCTCCTCTACATTTTTGTAATAATTTAATTTTAGTTTGTAGCTATTTTAGTATTTAAACCCTTCTCATGCATTTAGAGAAGGGTACAAAATTTTATTGAGAACATTTGCAAAGAATGCTTAATTGTAAGTAAGTTTGTGAATTCCTTGATAAAGTAATGGAACATGGCCTTTTTAGTTATATATATCGTTTGTTGATCAATGTTGATGCACTTTTTTATTCTTTGAAATACTTATTGGTAGAAGAGTTGAATGTGGCCTATTATCACTGGTCAGACAAACAGAGAAGTACACATATGGTACTATTATCATGTATGCTAAATCTGTTTTTGAATTTTAGTGATGAATTCAGCTTTCATGAATTATATATGAAATTTATTGTTTTTTATCTGAAATATCCGTTGCACTATTATACGATATAAAAGTAGAAATTGATATGTTTTATATATGATCATCAGATATATGCGATATATTTCTCATTTTCTTTTTATTAACTATTTTTTCAAGAGAATCATCTTACAAAGTAATAATTATATTAAATTTGTGATGATCTTCATCATCACAGATTGAATAGATATCATTTTAGATCACATCAAAATAGTATTATCCTGGGTTAGATTAAATTAGTCTTAAATTTAAAGTTTTGCATTTTAGAATAATTTTTTTTTAGTTTTTAGTAATTCTTCATGCAAAATCTTTTGAGAGAAACCAAACATTCAAACAAAAAACCCAAATCTGGGAAACTGGTCCCATTATATCCAGTCGGAGCCACTACTCCAAACGGAAAAGGAGTTGTCTTAAGGTCCAGACCGGGTGGTTATCCCCCTTGTTGTTGCCACAGATTTATGAGGCCTCAAAATTTTTGGTGCTAGAAGGAGGGAGACTATGAATGGAATATAATTCTAAACCTCAAACTAGAAGCCCTCATAAGAGTCGATATCCCCAAAATCATTCTACAACTTCCCGATCACGCTCTAGATCACCAACTCAGAAATCGGAAATAGTAGAAACCTTTCCATCATCTCCTGAAGTATCTTGACAGTCATATGTTTCAAAATTCACTCCTGAGTCTCCTGAAGTTCAGTCTTTAATTCATAAATTATAAGGAATGTATATTTCTTCTGAAAATCCTGTTAACCCAGAAGCTTCTGAGGAAAGTGTTACTTCTCTATTTAGAGAAACTGGTATATTAACTAGATCTAGAAGTGAGAAACTTGGAATTCCACCTTTTGAATTTCCAATTGAATCATTTCACAAAAAAGTTCCTATATCCAGATCTAAGTCAGACACAAGTGAAGTTACATCAAATTTCCCTTCAGTTTCTTCTTCACATCCTCTGATTCAATCTTCATCTTCTTAGTTTTTCATTTCTTCTACTCAAACAATCAGTGTTGTTACAAGTAGTATTGTTCCAGTTGTAAGTTCTTCATTCATTCCCCCTACTTCTAGATCTACGTGTATATCTTCACAAAGTTCAAATCCAATTATGGCTAATTTACCTTGGACAAATCCCGGTGCTATATTAATAGCCAATCCAAATCCTCTTCCGAGTCATCCAGAAAAATGGTTACCTAAATATAATCCAGATGATGGTCTTCCTGCCAAAGAACATATCAATAATTTTATGTTAGCCATGAATCTAAATGGAGTTTCTCATGAAGATATTGTAGTTAGATTGTTTCCTTATACTTTAGAAGGATTTGTAGGATCTTGGTATTTTTCACTTCCAGAAGGATCTATTGCCGATTGGGAAATTTTTGAACAAGTTTTCCTTGAAAAATTTGGAGATGATAGAACTCTTGCATCCCTAATCAATGCTCTTTCCAATCCTAAAATAAATTCAGGGGAAAGGATCAAATATTTCTACTCCAGATTTAACAAGTTATTAAACAAAATTCCAACTGCTTGAAAACCTTTTGTTCATGTACAAATAGAATGGTATATCTCTTCTTTTCCTTCTAATATAGCTATTTTTGTAGAAAGAGCTGGTAAAGCCATCCTTTTAGAAAACATGAAAGAAGCTCTTGCTGTAGAGAAAATAATTTTAGCATTAGAAAAACGTTCAGAAATAGAAGACATGAAATCCAAGAAGGTGAAATTCAGTCAAGATTAAAAAAGGAAGGTCTCGAAAGATCCATTTGATTTTTAAGGGCTTAAAAAAGTATTAAAGACTATGTCAAATGATATGATTGAAATAAAGAAACAGGTCGCTGAAACCTCAACCCCTAAAAAATCATTTCGCCCATTTAAGAGAAATCCTTCTTCAACATCTCAACCTCCAAACGTAATTTCGAATGTTGAATCTGATCAAGATACTGAAGATCCCTCACCATCTAACAAAAGTTAGAATTTGAAGAAGAATTTGAATTAAATGGTTTATGGGATTTCATTCTTCCCATAGAGGAAGAAAGTGAAGCTATGCCCGTCTCTACAAGAAGTAAATCTTCTTCTAATTCAACTGTATCAAATCATAAGCAAAAATATCTCCCCACCAAGGAGAAAACAAAAGTTAGAAAATCTAAAACTATTCAGACAGATCCTATTCCACCAGATCCCAATACAAATTCCAAAACTTTGATAGTTTCAGATACAGTGGAATATAATATAATTGAAGATATGAAAAATTCTAAAGCAAATATTTCATTACACGAAATGACCAAACTCAAGCAGCAGTAGAAATTTTTTTTTAGAGAACTCAAGGCAATCCCTGTAGAACCTATACAACCCCTAGTTATAGCACAAGCTTCTAAAAATATAGGGAAACCTCTATCTTTTGCAAACAAGGTAAATCCCAATGATCTGGTTTTAATGGGTGATAGATCTATTTCACAGACTCCTTATTTACTTTTGACTTATGAGATTTTCAACAAAAATGTTCATAACTATCTTATTGATTCAGGAGCTTCTTCAAACATTATGCCAAGAACGATATGTACATAATTGACTATTATTCCTCAAAAGTTAGTTGTAAATATAGTTCAATTGGATAGAACAAGAGTTGAATTTATTGGAGAAATGTTGTCAGTATCCATTAGGTTATTATCTAATCCAAAGGTACTGCAAGTAATTGATATCTTCATCGCAGATATCCCTGAATTTTATGGTCTTATTTTAGCAGGGATTGGTCTAAAAAGTTACATGGATATTTTTCTACTGATTGGTTATACATGTGGTTACCATACAATGGAAAACCAAATAAAATCAGAATTGAACGTGAAAAATTCGTGAAACATACAATTACTGAATTAGAAGAAGCAAATGAACCTGTAGCCTTCACCAATAATATCATAGGAAATTATTCAGTTGAATCATTTCGTGGATCATTCAATGCTCAGGTTTCACCTTTTTCAATAAACACTGCTATTTCTCAAATTGAAAACTTTTCTCAAATAGATGCTTCTAGATGTGTCAATCTTAGTAATCAAATTCCAAAACAATCCTTATTTTGGAATATGTACTTTGATGGTTCAAAATCAGAAGATGGTGCAGGAGCCGATTGCATTTTAATTGATCCACAAGGAGAGAAGACAATGCTAGCTTGTAGACTCGAGTTTCAGTGTAAAAATAATATTGCTGAATATGAAGCACTGATACAAGGTCTGTATAAAGCTATAGAATTGAATGTTAAATATTTTCAAGTATATGGAGATTCCGAAATAATTGTTAAACAAGTCAGAAATATGATTCATTGTGTTTTGGGACATTTAAAACATTATTAAACCTTAGCTCAGAATCTTACTTCCCATTTTACTGCATTCAATATCTCCATAGTTCCTAGATTACAAAATGAAAGTGTTGATTTACTTGCTAATGTAACATCTAGACTCATACCAGCTGAAGAATTTAGCCTAGATAGATTTTCAATTGAGTTAATTTTTAGGCCTTCCATTCCTGGCAATGTAACAAATTGGAGAGTATTTAATAATGATGCAGATATAGTATACTTTCTTACATCTGACAAAACTTATGAAGGTCAAATCATAGATGAACATGAACATAATTTACAGATTGAAGATAAATCAAATACTAATTCAATTCCCAAATCTATCATCAAAATGGAAGATCTCTATGATCTGAAAGATAGGTTTAAGAAGGTAAACAATTCAAAAACACAACATTCTACTTTAAAGTTTGAATTGATTAATCTTGGTACACCAGAAAAACCTCAAAGTATCAACTTATGTCTTGGTTTAAAGCCTGAAGAAAGGATTTCATTCATTAAATTGTTGAAAACATATAAAGATATCTTTGCATGGGATTATTTAGATCTTAAGACAAATGATACTTCCATAATTCAGCATACCATACTTATGATCTCAGATGATAAGCCTGTTCAACAAAAACTGAGAAAAATTCATCCCAATTTAGAAAGTCAAATTAAATCTGAATTAAACAAAATTCTTAAATCCAAAGTCATTTTTCCTGTTAGACATTCGAAATGGGTGTCAAACATGGTTCCAATTAGAAAAAATAATGGAGACATTAGGATTTGCATAGACTTTAGAAACTTAAATAAAGCCTGTCAGAAAGATAGTTTACCCTTACCCACCATGGAACATATATTACAATCAGTTGCAGGATCTGAGTTGATGTCTTTTCTCGACGGATTTTCAGGATACAATCAGATCATGGTACACCCAGATGATAGATTAAAGACAACATTCAGAACAAAGTGGGGAACTTACGCATATCAAAAAATGCCTTTTGGATTGATTAATGCTGGTGCTACATTTCAACGTGCTATGGATATAGCTTTCAGAGGATTAATCAAAAGCTCAGTTGTTATATACTTATATGACATTACTGTTTATTCTAAGCATAGAAATAATCACATTAATCACCTAAAAAACATTTTTGAAAGATGTAGAAAATAAAGTATTTCCTTGAATCCAAAGAAATGTTATTTCGCCTTATCAGAAGGTAAATTATTGGGATTCATCATTTCTAAACAAGGAATCCATATCGATCCTGATAGGATTCAACAAATTGAAAATATTCCTCTACCACACAATAAAAAAATGATGCAATCATTCTTAGGACAAATTAATTTTGTAAAGAGGTTTGTTCCAGATTTTTCCCAGATCATCTTACCCCTACAATCAATGAACATGAAAAATTCAATTTTTAAATGGGGAAAAGAAGTAAGAAATTCCTTTGAGTTGATTAAAAAAGACATCATTGAAGCTCCCTCCTTGACCACTCTTGATTTTCTTAAAACATTTGTATTATATACATTTTCTTCTAATACATCATACACAACAGTTTTGACACAGTTAAATAATCAAAACAATGAAGCACCGATTGCGTTTCTTAGTTCTAACCTTCAAGGTGCTGAGTTAAATTATTCAGCTGTGGAAAAACAAGCTTATGTTGTATTTAAAGCTTTGAAACATTTCAGACCTCTTCTCCTAAAAAAACATACTAAAATAATAGTACCTTACTCAACAATAAGGCAATTATTAGTTCAACGAGAAGTAGGAGAAAAGAGAGCAAATTGGATTACAGCACTTCAATAATATGATGTAGAGATACATCCGGCTAAATTTTTTAAAGGACAAGGTCTTTGCAGGATGTTAACCGGAGCCTCTCATTTACCAACAGAAGAAGATCAATCGAATGAAATACAACTATCCGAGGTAAGCCTTAACAATTCACAATCACAATATGCTGATTTGAATTTTTTCTTGAAAAATGGATATGCTCCATTATATCTCAACTATACAGCAAAGTGTGCTCTGAGACTTAAGGAAAATCAATATCAACTCATAGATGATGTGTTATTTAGGAGAAATTATGATTATGTATTATTGAGATGTTTAGAAAAAACTGAAGCTGAAAAAGTAATGCAGGAATTACATGATGGACCAGCTGGAGGTCATTCCGGAGGAAACACTACAGCTCATAAAATACTGTATGTTGGTTATTATTCGCCAAATCTATTTAAATATGCACATGAATATGCGAGAAAATGTAAAGTATGTCAAACTGCAGCAGGAAGAGAAAGGAAAGTAGCATTTCCATTAGAGCCAGTAAATATCCAACAACCATTTAAACAATGGGGGTTAGATATTATAGGTGAAATAACACCTAACTCTTCAAAAAAGCACAAGTATATTCTAACTACAACTGATTACTTCACAAAATGGGTAGAAGCTATCCCATTAAAGGTGGTTAATACACAAAGTATTACAGATTTTATTGATCAGTTTATAATCACCAGGTTTGGTCTCCCATCAGCTTTAATATTTGATAATGCATCTTAATTTTCTGGAAATTCCATGATAGAATTTTCTTTGAAAAGAGGTTTTAAACTAAAATACTCAGCTACCTATTACCCGCAAGGTAATGGATTAGCTAAATCTACAAATAAAAACCTTATCAGAATCATTAAACGAACTATAGAACAAAATCATAAAAATTGGCATAAAGCACTACTATTTGCTCTTTGGCCAGATAGAATCACTCACAAAGCTTCAATAGGTACTTCTCCAATTCTGTTAGTTTATGGGAAAGAAGAAATTTTACCCACAAACGTAAAAATACCATCATTTGCTTTAGTACAGTTTATTGAGGAGAATCCTTCCTCTTCCCTTCAACTTAGACAAGATTAAATTCTTAAATTGGAAGAAGAAAGAGAAAAAGCCAAACAGACTCATATACATCATCAACAAATAATAAAAGCTTCAGTTGATTCAACTTCTGCCAATCCAAAGAATTTCCAAATTGGTGATTTGGTATTGAAGTGGGACAAAATGCTTGAGGAAAAGGGTAAACACACAAAGTTTCAAAAACTTTGGCTCAGTCCATTTCAAATAATTGAAGAAATAGGCCCATCAACATTTCTGTTGCAAGAATTAGCAGGCAAAAAGGATTATTTTCCTGTTAATGGGAAAATTTTGAAAAAATATTTCTCGTAGGAGGTAACTCCTTCTATCTTTTATATTAAAATCTTTTGTTTTTCTTGCAAAAATAAATGCTTGATTAGTATTGATAGTTGGCCTTTCAAAACAAGCCTAAGATAACTTTCTTTTGATTTTTATTTTTACTTACAAAAAATAAAAATGTTAAAGAAGGAAAATCAAAAGATTTAGAGAGATAGATTGATTCTATCTTTCTAAAAAATGGAATTTCAATAAAACACTTATTTGTTTTGATGAACTCTCATTTTTATATAGCGTGAATTTTTATTTATCAGTCCAGAAAAGAAACTTTAATATAGTAAGAAACCCTCTTGTAGAAAGACAACTTAAAACTCAACATTATAATCCAGTATCTTAAAAGGACCTATGATTCATCCCATCCGGAAAATCTTATAAGTTTTCAAAAGGAATTCATAAGAAAATAAAAAGAGATGATTTGAAGAAAAGCTTAAAAGATAATAAGTCTCATCACAAGCTTGTTTACCATGTTCATAAAGAAATAGTTAAACTGACATTACTAATACTGTCTACCAAAACAGTGTAATGACTTGATATTATATCATATAGACAAGGGGTCTCATCAAGAGCCAGCTTGATCAGTTTAATTACTATTTGTGAATGGCATTGTCATTATTTAGTTACCAAGCCAAGACAATGGCTTTTAAGCAGATAAAAATATATAAGAAAAAATCTTTCATAAATTAGAATTTACTTATGAAAGTTATAAGAAATACTAGATGGAAATATGGATCATAGCTAGGTAAAAGTTAACCCTACCAAAAGCTTAAAATTGCCTATTGTAACAGAGGCTCTATCTGTGATAAAAAGAGTAAATTTATATAAAGCTGATCTGCAAAGGTTATTTACTTTATCCTTTTAAAACTAAGTAAGGATTGATATATTTGCATTCTTATATCTTTATAAAGGAATTCTCATGAATAGTGAATAAAATAAATTTTCATTGTTTGGCAAAGATATTATTTATTTGAAATTTCCTTCCTTTAACTATTTTGTTTTCAAAAAAGTTCAAAATTTTCAAATTTTTATCAGAGACATCTGGTTCATCCAAGTGAATTGCCAATTGTTATGCTATACAACAACCCCCCCATTTATTTTTATAAATAGGGGCCCTTTAAAAATAAAATAGGAAATTATTTTTATTTCCTAGATATAAAAAACTTAGAAAATAAAATTTATGTTTTTCTTTAAAAAGCGCATCACGTTTTACATATATTATTTTAAAAAATAATTGTAAAACATAAGATATGCGAACTGCAAAGTGTGCTCGAATCCTTTCTAAAGTAAATAATTAAAAAACCTTGTAAAATATCAAAATCACAGTTTCATCCTTCCTTTTTCGCATCACATTTTAATTAATCAACAAAGCCATAAGAAGCAAATGATATAATTCGTGATACTCGCAGACCCAACATACAGATAAACTAGGTAATATAAAATCTTTCACGACTGCGTCCACTTTAAGTTTTTCGCATTTCACATTGCGCGCGACTTATAATATACATCTAAAACATTATCTTATAAAAGTTGTGATCTGTGATTTGCGCAGATCGCATTTTGGAACCTTTAAAGATTAAGTATCACAAAATATTATAAGAAATAATTGCGAAATGCATATTAAAGGAATTCAATGTGTGAAAACAACTTATGACATATCAAATGAAATTTAAGATCTTAACAGCTTTAAAATGATTAATAGATCTTACGTGTGAGGCCATGTGATATATTAAATTAGGAATTATGAAAGATGATTGATAGATTGACATATTCTCGCATGCATTAGAAATAAATAAATGATTTACTCTTATGAGACTCCTTATATGCTAATTTTTCTCTGCTCTCAGGAAATCAATTATTTGGTTGAAGAATTTCAAAATGAGCAGAAGAGGCAAGGAAATTTCTCAAACATCTTCCACAGAAGACGCAGATATGTCTTCATTATTCTCAGACACTGTCTGCAACAAAGACTGTGGTGGTTCGTCATGGGAGGAAATGTACAAACTCTTCGAAGATGAAGGACCAAGGGTGATAGACAAAGTTTCTACTACAGGCACTGAGTCAACCTCTGATGCAACCCTTTATGCTCATACATTCACAGAATAGCAGCGAGACCAAATATTTTTCCTTATACAGACATGGTTAAGTGGGCAATTAACCACTTAAACATTGAAGATAGAATTTTCAAGAATTCGAGAGGAGAGATTATGGGTTCTTTCAAAGCAGAGGATTTAGCTGCAATGTAACATCTACCAACCCCGCAGCAGAGATATGACAATAATTATGTGCAGAATTTCAAAGCAAAACATCCAGATCTTATCAAAGTCATCCATGAATGGAAGGAAAATGAAGGGAAATTGAAGCAAGACAAGTCTTGTACGTACCCAATTGCACAAATTCCCAATCCTTACTGTTATGCTGCTGGATTATTGTGTAGAATATTTTCCAAACCTGATAGTACTAGATTTTCAAGAGATTGGATTCCCTTAATTGACGCAATTTCCAATTCCTCTATCCTAAATTAGGCAGACATTCTATCTAATTGCCTAGCCAAGCATATCACTGAATATAGGAATAAAAGAAGTGTTTCGCTCATAGAAATATGTTCGTTTTATATGTCTGCTTATGCCATGGATGCCATTTTTTTTACTTCTAATTTTCCTACCATGGGTTGGAAATGGACCACCAAAAACCCTACCCCAATTCATATCTACCATAGAGAACTCTAGGATTCCAAGTTCCACTTACACTTCTATAAAATCTGCTACGGAGTCATATTGCCCATGCATCAAATGATTTTCAGTAAAAAGGCTCCGAGGGTTTCTAAAGAAGCCAATGTAGATATTCTTCCCGTAGTAAGATGGTTTGCGTAAGAAAAGTTGACATATATTAGAGTATTTGGGAGTTATGCTTCTCCCCATGTTTTACCTTACTATGTTCTAGACAAATTACTTGCAAAAGAAATAGCATATCAACTTGTCAGCGATATCACAAAGCAGTTGAAAGATGGTAAAAAGGCTATTTGGCCATACATAAAAAGAAGTTCCTAAGATTCAGTTGTTGAGATTGGCATTTATGCCAGGAATATTATATGATCCCAATGATGTGATTAAAAATGACATCACAGAGCTAAAAATGAAGTCTTTTGTAAAGGAAGAAGATAAATTTGATGATTTCTTCCAAGGCATGGAAAATTTCTCTGATGTTATCAAATATGTTTCTAGTCAATTAAGTCAAGAAGATGCTGAAGCTTTTCAAACATATAGAAACAATAGACTAGAAAAGGTTCCTTTGAATCTGTTAACTATTGGAGATGAAAAACACACTCCGAGTGTTAGTATAGATGATGAAATGAAAGAGGTATCTAAAAATGAATCAGGTCAATCATAACAACAGTCTGATAATTCAAATAAATCTGAGGAATCTGAATCTAAGAAAGAAAATTCAGAAATTGACCAAATTCTTCAAGAGCTAGAAGTGCTGGAGAAAACAAACATCAATGGGACAAAATAAAATTTGGAAATAGTTCAACATACTCATAACATGTTGGATCAATCCAAGCCCTCTCAAGTGAGAGACCTGGTGAATGAATGGGAAGAATTTTCTCAAGCAATAAATACTTCAAAAGAAAATCCCAATATTGATCAGACATCAAGTTTTCAAACACTAGAACCTTCACAGAAAATAGTTGAAACTGTTAATCCGTTACAAAGAATTCTAGCAGTGCATGACAAAGAAATCATACCATCCTACCCTACAGATCAGATAGTTCTGCAGATTGAATATATTCCGTCATTAAACATTTTCTACAGTCCTAGCTACAAAGCTGTGGTTAAAAGGAATAAAAGAAGAAGGATTGATGAAACAACTCCAAAACCAACAGATGAATCAGTTGATGTACTTTGGAAGGATTCCTCAGATGATCCCATTGAACATCTAACCAAGTTATCACAATATGCAGGGGCATATGCCACCGCTACTGTTGATAAATATACTAAGGTTGGAATATTGTTGAAACAAAAGGAAGCCAAAGTACAAGAATTAGAACAGTTGCTAAACGAAGAG
Source organism: Pinus albicaulis (assembly GCA_034641835.2). Classification (NCBI taxonomy): domain Eukaryota; kingdom Viridiplantae; phylum Streptophyta; class Pinopsida; order Pinales; family Pinaceae; genus Pinus; species Pinus albicaulis. Next base: position 634,730,936 of record CM076572.1, read on the forward strand.
AAATCCAAGTCCATTGAGCAGATCAAAATAAGCACAACTCAATTTCATGAAGATACTGAAAACATCAAATTGAAGTTTCAAACAAAGCTTAATGAAAAGCAAGCACATCCGGAAAAATTAATGGCTGAATTACAAAGTCAAACACAATTAGAACAATTCATCAAAGAAGCACTTGATGTAAATACTATGTTAAAGAAAGAGCAAGAAATGTTTTATCACCAAGCTTCCAAGATTGATTCTTCTTGTGATTCCAATAAGATAATGATTCAGAAAATAGCAATTCATAAATTGGAATGTGAAATACTTGAAAAGAAAATCGAAGAACACATTCAGTGGAAAATTTTAGACACAGGAAAACAAGCTAATCTACCACAAATAGATAATCTACAAAAGTACTGTTATTCACAGAATGGAGAGCACAAATTAATCAAGCAGAGAAAGCAGCAACCAAGACATCCAAGAAATCAAATGAGATTATTCAGTCTATATGTGATCAATTATTTAAAACATAACTTCTTAAAGAAAACACGTTTGATGTGTTTTCAGGGAAAAAAAGGAAGTAGAATTAAAGTGGATACAGAGAGCAGATACACAAGAGAAATTGATCAAAAAAGTTGATAAGTTTGATCAGGAAAATTTTTGGAATTTTCTGATCAAACCTTACCATCAACATCAAACTCTTCAGTCTCTTACAGATTCAGCAAAAAGATCTCAGTCAGTAATTTCAAATGCTATTTTCAAGGGACATATTCGGTCATGGATATCACAACCAGCTTAGCTTAAAGCAATGCTAGATATTTTTTTAACTTCGTGATCACACTCAGAAAAAAAGGTAGGGTTCACAAAGTTAGGATTGTTTGTTCAAAGTTCCTAGATTATTGTTTAAGTTAAGTTTTTAGAGGAAGGTTGTTTGAAACTTCCTCTACATTTTTGTAATAATTTAATTTTAGTTTGTAGCTAGTTTAGTATTTAAACCCTTCTCATGCATTTAGAGAAGCGTCCAGAATTTTATTGAGAACATTTGCAAAGAATGCTTAATTGCAAGTAAGTTTGTGAATGCCTTGATAAAGTAATGGAACACGGCCTTTTCAGTTATATATATCATTTTGTTTATCAATGTTGATGCACTGTTGTATTCTTTGAAAGACTTATTGGTAGAAGAGTTTAATGTGGCCTATTATCACTGGTCAGATGAACAGAGCAGTACACATCTGGTACTATTATCATGTATCCTAAATCTGTTTTTGAATATTAGTGATGAATTCAGCTTTCATGAATTATATAGGAAATTTAATTTTTTTATCTGAAATATCAATTGCACTATTGTATGATATAAAGGTAGAAATTGATATGTTTTATATATGATCATCAGATATATGCGATATATTTCTCATTTTCTTTTGATTAACTATTTTTTCAAGAGAATAATCTTACAAAGTAATAATTCTATTAAATATGTGATGATCTTCATCATCACAGATTAAATAGATATCATTTTAGATTGCATCAAAATAGTATTATCCTGGGTTAGATTAAATTAGGCTTAACTTTAAAGTTTTGCATTTTAGAATAAATTTGTTTTAGTTTTTAGTATTTCTTCATGCAAAATCTTTTGAGAGAAACCCAACAATAAAAAAAAAACCCAAATATGGGAAATTGGTCCCATTATATCCAGTTGGAGCCACTATTCCAAACGGAAAAGGAGCTATCTTAAGGTCTGGACCGGGTGGTTATCCCCCTTTTTGTTGCCACAGATTTCTAAGGCCTCAACACAAGGTCAACAGGGGGATGGAGCAATTGATTTACAAGCTCCTCTTGTCCCTTCTGTTATCACTCTCCCGAACTTTCTAGGTTGAAAATAGGAGTGAAGAAAGGTAACCACAAACCAACTTTTAGCTAGGTTGCTAGCCCTACTTAACCACAGAGAGCTCTCTCTATGTCACTTTTTTAAAATATTCAATTTTATCTTGAGTACCAGATTTTAGGCTAGATATAAGTTAATGTGTTTTGAAATTTGTTTAATAATTTTTTTGCTGGATAAAAATAATGATGAGTGAAACTAAAGCTGATTTCAAAGACTAAATTGAAGAGAACAAAGTGAGGTAAGGTAGATAAAATTATTGAGCATAATTAAGTTGTCATTTGTGTATAGTGGTAGAAAAGGCAGGGGTCTGAGTGAGCATATAACATGAATTCATTCTTCAGAAGAAAGACATTTTATGAAAATATTAATAAAGAGAGCATAAAACTAATGATTTTTGTTTATAGACTAACAAGATTAACATACAGAAAGTTGTAATGGAGATGGAATAATAGAGAAGAAAACAAATCTCAAAAGTAATACCACGGGAACCTCACAATAGTTGTTGCAACATCTTTCATTTCATTAAAATATGTTTACAATAGCTCCACATTAATAATTAGAGTCTCGAACTCAAATATCCAAACAAAAATACTTTGTACAGTGAAGTATTTATAGAAAAACTGAATTACACAGATTACATTAAAATCTATCATAACAAATGGAGCTTTGTTTTCCAAACTAAACTTTAACTGTAACATGGAAATAAAGTTGGTTTGCTCTGCTGGCATTGCTCTAACTAAAAAAAGTTGTTGAAAGGAGAGAATTGTGGGTTGCGCTGGTTGTCAGCTAACTGATGATCTGGCAGAGGTTGACTTTTCTTTTTTCACTATTTACCCTTGAAATTCACAGTTTTTCCCGGCGCTCTTCATCAGGGATGACCAGTTTTATTACCTTACGGTAAACTTCATATGTTTCAATATATTTCTAAAAAGTGGGCCTCACCACAAAAACATGTTTTATCTCATATTGAATATAAATATCATTGCTCAGCGTTCCCAAAAGTGCCCTTCTTGTCATTGTGCCTTTGATGTTTGAAAATTTGGCAGTATCTCTGGAAATTTCTTGAAGTCTTCTGCCATAATATTCTCTAGTCATCAATTTTTCATTAATTACAAACAGAGAGGGCAATCCTTTCTGTGCCACAGGCTCTATTATGCTGAAAAATCTCGTAACTATGATTTCCAGACTATGACATTTCTCCTCAAGCTGAAGAATTAAATTCTTCTTTGTGAGAACCTTCTTTACTTTTAGGATTGTTTCTGTCCTATCATCTATGCCCAATTCATCCAGCTCATACTTGTTTTTTGAATTCATAAATTTGATAATATTGTTTGCTATAGCAGGCTTGTCTCGCAGTTGTGTTTTAATTATTACAATGGCCTCATTTGCTTTATGTATCAACTCATTCTGTTCAAATATAATCTATATACTTGGCCAAATTTCACTAATAGATTCTGTGATATCTGCCCAGATTATTTATTTTACTTGGCCGAAAGTGTTTCCAATGGCTGATTATTTTTTTTCTTTTTGCAACCTCTCAATTAACGTTTTAGCTCTTTGTGCTTCAGATGCATGTGAACTTTCATATTTAGACTTTTGATATTGTAGTAATTTTACTTGATCTTGCAATTTCTTTATCTCCTCTTCCTAAATTGACATATTCTAAACTGCTTTAGTGAGCTTCTCACCTCCATGTACAGTACTTGTTGTAGAAGGTGTGTTTGTAGGAATAATTGCAAGATGCACTACTTCTAAAGGAACTTTGAATGTTTTTGTTGTTTGTTCCTTTTCCTTTATCATTTTCTCTAGCTCTAATTCCATCTGTTTTATTTGAGAATTATGTTCCATAATCAGCTTCATCATTTATGTTTTCTGGGATTTAGTCTCTTCAATTTATTTTTTCAAAAGATCTTCTATATTTGGAACCTTCAATTGCTTTCTCAATGTTGCTATGTTAGAATATTTCTTTTTGGTGATTTCTTCTACTGCATTGACATTGGAAGGATCATATCCAATTTTGATCACCAAGTCTTCCAAATTTTTTATTCTTGTGTCTTTAGCAAATGAAGAAAATTTCTCCATTTTTAGCTGTGATTGTACATTAGCCAATGAAACCTGCAATTTTGACAAACTTATAGCAGTGATAGTGAGAGTGGATGAAATCGTCTCACCAATTTTTTTATGTAACTCCATTTGATCTATTGTATGTATCTCCTTAGCATCAAACTCAAATTCAGTACTTTTGTAATATGCTTCTGACTTTGGCTGTGGAATTTGTGCTTGAAGAAAATAAAACTGCATTTTTTCCTTTTCTGAATCAAAAGCTGAGAGAAACCTGCTCTGAGAGTTGGGAGTTTTTTTCCAAACTTAATTGTATGTGCTCGTCTTCAAAATTTCATTATTCAACTTTATCTCCCTGAAGTTATCAAAGATAGTTTTCCCCTTTTCCCGTGTAACAAATGTACTAGTTTGAATGGCTTTCTGCTGATCTTGAGAAACTGCTAAAGTAGTAGGGTTAGAAGTATTTTGATCACCTTCCTCTGTGGAAGGGGGCGTCTCTTCGGTAATAATAATTACTTCTTGCTCGGAATCATTTCTAGGATTAAGCTTTGTCTTCTTTCTGTAATGGATTTTAAATTATTTGCTGGATGAGTCAGTCATTGGAGATGACTGATCTTCTCTGATCTGTTTCCCTGCTCTTTCCTGTAAAACAAGATTTTGTAATGTTGATGTAGACATTGTTTGTTCTTCAGCTTCCTGTAAAGTACCCTCAGTCCATTCAAGTTGATTCATATATCTTTCAATTTCTGGCCTAGGTGTATGAAAATAAGGTGTAGATTTTTTCTCTACCCTTAGTTTAGAAATAACACCAGCTGGATTATAATACCATGTGAAACTGAGGCTCGATTGCATCTATTTCAACAATTTGTCTGCTTCCTCCCCTTTTGTCTTGCTATTACAGATAAAAGGTCATATCTGTGTTTTGATTTAAAATTATGATTTATTTTTAGCAGATACAAAATGCACTTCATCAGCATTAAGCATTTGTCTAATGTACTCTAATGAAAAAATCCTCATTGGGAGGAATTTTGGAAACTTGTAAGGGGGAAGCTCATAGCCATAGACTTTGAGTTCAGTGTAGTTCTAATAGAGATACCAATCTCATGTTCTGGGTTGATATGATAATTTAAATACCTTTCATATCTCTTCACTTATCCTGGGCTATGTAGTTATATTTAGTAAACTTAGTGCTGGATGAAGAAACAATTCTACAAACTGCTTATATGAATATTCATTTTTCTCCTTCATCACTAATGAATTCCATAAAATAATTGATTGTTGATTTCCTTCCTCATCCAATTTTTGTAATGAAAACTTGAATTTGTCTCCCTGAGAATATAAGAACAAATAAACTAACATAGAGGCGTATTTGAAAACCTCTACCGTTGGGAATTTAACAAACTGCTCATGAATGGAATCTTTAATGAATTGACTAAAATTGAATATGATGGAGGGTTTGGAATCTATGGAGAAAATGGACATGAATCCTATGATGGATTCATCTACCCATTGGTCTGAATAATAACCAAGAAGGTAGGAAATGACTGTGATGATTTGTTTGGATCTTTCATGGAAATATAGGGTTCTTCTTGGATAATGGATCATTTTCAGTCATAAACAGCTCAAGAGTTTAAGCTCTTTTTGAAAATTCTAATTTCTGGTATATTTCAATCAATGCTTCTTGGGAAAATGGAGTGGCATTCTCTGTGGTTGGGGCTTGCATCATTTTTTCTATGGTTTGGGCTATTATGGTTACTAAAATCTCTCCTATAGGAGCGATGATAGCTCTTTGTTTTGGCATATACCAGGCTTGGAATTTTCTAACAAATTCTAGGGCACTGTGGGTGTGAGGAAAGATATAGTGTGGCAATTTTGAATCCCACAACCCTGTATCATCAGATTTATCTAGGAATTTATCCTATTACGAGCAATACATTTCAAATAATTCAAGTTCACAAAGGGTTTCATGGATTTTATGGTCTTTGTATGCTAATGGTATATGATGGAAGTCAAATGGAGGGTGAAGTAACAGACTTACTGGTTCTTCTAGTCATTTTTTCTTTGGAGGCATGAATGGCTTTATTTGAATAGTGGAGAAGGATTTCTGGTGGATAAATGGAGGCCAAGACTGAGAGAAAGATTTGTAGAATAGAAGAATATCAATAGTTGCAAAAGGATGATTTAATCAGTGGTAAGTTTGTTTTCTGGAGTTTTGGTGATCATTGTGAATTCGTAATTATCTTGTAGAGAGTAGATTAAATGAAAATGAAGGGTTGAATAGGTGTTTAGTGATGAATTTTTGAACAATTGGTTTAATTCCTATTGAAAAGGGCATAGGTACGTTAGCCTAATGGTTAGGATTGAATTTATTGGCTAACAGTTATAGGAAAGCAGGATTTTATTTGATTGGAAAACAGCATAGTTTATGTTTCATGACATAAATGGCGGGCAGGGCAGTGTTTTCATCTGGCGAATAAGCGGGATTTCATAGGGGTCTTTCGGCAGTAAACAATTTTATGTAGGGGGGTGTGAAATCATATGATCTTGACACTTAGCGGTGGGGTTGGGTTTTGAAACCACCCTTTTCGAACCCCCCCCTGTTAGGTTCCAATATTAGTAGTATAGTCCCTTATTGTTGTTAGTGTAACCCCCTTATTATTATTATTGTACCCCTGTAACCCCCATATTATTATTATTGTGCCCTTACATTATTATTGTTAGGTCGCCCAGGATTACATTTTGGCCCCTTGGACTTATATATATAGAAGGGAGGTTTGGTCATTTGTATCATCCAAGAATTGTTCATTTATGTAATGTATTGGAGGTTTCCCCCTTGAAGTAGATGATTTCTAAGGCGTTGATCTCTCTTTTCTTCTATTTTTGGAGCTGGTTTCATAACATTTGGTATCAGAGCTTTGGATTCTAGGGTTTCATTGCTCTAAACAAGTCATCGTGGAATTTTTCTATAACTTTGTTTCTATGAAGTTTCAGAAGCTGAAATTTTCATAGAGCGAAGCCGAAATCCCAAGGAACCTCCTGTAAAAATTTCAGAGCTTGGTTCACAATATTTTCAGAGATATGATTTGTGGACATTAGGTATTTTTCAGGCTCCCAAATTTCACATGAAATTGGTCATCGTGGAATGTGCACTATAAATTTCTATCTACGAAGGTTTAGAAGCTGAAATTTTTACAGAGAAATTCCGCAATCCTGAGGAACCTTCTGTAAAAATTTCAGATCTTGGTTCGCAATATTTTCGGAGCTATGATCTGTGGAAGTTAGGGTTGTTTCAGGCTCCTGAATTTCATCTCAAAGAGGTGACCGTGGGAAAATCATCATAACTCTCTCTCTGAGCATCAGATTGGAATTTGGTAAAGAGTGGCTATAAGTACACAAACTATAGTTTCGTTTTTCTCAATTTCAGATCCGAAGGAGGAAACAGTGACACGTGGCATGCCGTACAAGTTCACTCTACTGAACTAGTCCATAATTAGGTCATTGTGGGAGATTGGGCATAACTTTGCCTTGAAGAATCCAAATCAGGTCAGATTTGTGGAATTTTAAAGAAGCTTCAGAGGGCTACTACAGGGTCGAATTTCAAATATTGAGTATCCGCAATTATAGAGATAATTCAATTTCAATATCAAGCTCCTCAAAAGCAATAAAAAGGTGTGTATTTTTTTTTTCCAAATTGCATAAGTCTTCTTTGAAGAATCAAGTTGAATTGATTCCAAGGGCATATTGTAGAATAGATATCAGTATTGGGTTATAAAATTCCCCCTAAAAATAATTCAACACCCATTAAGCCTTTATAAGGCTCTACTATGACTCATAAAGATGAAGAATGGCAACATGAAATATCAAAATTACAAGAGCAAGTGCAACAAATTTCACTCTCACAAAGAGCAACAAAAAATGATATGGGAGTTTTGAAGAAAGATGTGGAAACTAAGATGGATGGTTTGAAGAAAGGATTGGAATATAAGATGGATGGTTTGAAGAATGACATGGAAGCTAATATGGATGGCATGGAATCTGACATGGAATCTAAGATGGATGACATGGAAGCTAAGATCGATGAAAAAATGGAAAACATGAAGAATGATGTAAAAGTAGACACAGAAGGTTTGACAAAGTTGATTGAAGAAATGTTTCCTAATGGTGAAAAGATAGTAGAGGAAACTCATGATGAGAAAAAAATAAATGTTAATCGTGATTTCATAAACTCTAATATTGGAGGGAAGAACCACCATATTCTAAAAATGGATATGAGGAAGATTGATGGCAAGGATGTCGTAACATGGATACTACAGATGGAGCAATATTTTGATCTCAATAATGTGCAAAACACACAAAAGGTACACATTGCAACTTTACATTTAGAACAAAATACATTTGTATGGTATCATTTGCTTTGCTCCCGTAAAAAAATCGTCACTTGGTCAATTGTTACGGAAGAAATGATAGCATATTATGAGGATAAAAATAGCAACACCTTCTTTAGCCAATTGATAAATCTCAAAAAAAAGGGTTCAATGGGGGAGCACATTGAGGACTTACAAAATTTGAATATAAGGGTAACTAATATTCCAGAGGAACACAGGATTGATATCTTCATTGGGACTTTAAAGGATAACATCCAACATGAATTTTGAGTTTGGGAACCTAATTCACTGGAGAAGCCATTCAGGTTGGCAAGAAAAATTAAATGTAAAATTATGGCGATAAGGAAGCCTACCACTCACATCTATAAAGATGGAAGTGTTGCTACTCCTAGATTTCCACAACCTACAAGGTTGACACCACAACAATTGGAATAAAAAAAAGCAAAAGGGCTTTTCTATAGTTGTGATAACAAATACACTAAAGGTCATAAGCATGCTGAGATGAAATTATTTTACATATATTGTGAAGGGGAGGAAGAAAATGAACAAGAAACTTCAAAAGAAGAGGATATACACTAGGAACCAACCCTAGAAGAAGAATAAATGAGTCCGACCATATCGTGTAATGCATTGGTAGGAATTACCACTCCTCAAACTCTCAAGATAGAAGGACATATCAAGAAGAAAAAGGTAATAGTGTTGATTGATTCAGGTAGCACCCATAATTTATTCATTGTAAGGTAGCCAAGGAATTAAATTGTTTCCTATACCCAGCACCAGAATGTCAAGTGATGGTTGCAAATGGAGGAACTATAAATTGCTCCGGAAAATGCCATAATATCAAGCTAACCATGGGGGAATATGTATTGACTAGTCCAATGCTTTCCATTCCTATGGGAGGTGCTGATGTTGTACTAGGAGTACAATGGTTACAATCTTTGGGGACGATAGCTTTTAATTTTCAAGAACTTTTCTTGAAATTTTTTTGAGAAGGAAAGGAAGTCGAATTACGGGGTATTGCAGGGAAGCCAGGAAGGATAATAAGCTCTAATGTCATGACAAAGCTTCTAAAGAAAGAACAGCGAGGCGTAATTGCACAATTATGCTCACTAGAAGTCCCAACATCAAAATCATCTATTTCTGCAGATCTCCAACAAGTCTTGGACAATCATTCCAAGGTGTTTGAAACTCCCAAAGGACTCCCACCTATTCATGATCATGATCATGCTATTCATTTGATTCCAGGAAGTATTCCTCCAAACATCAGGCCTTATAGATATCCTTACTTCCAAAAGAGCGAAATTGAACGTATGATTGCAGAAATGTTAGAGGCGGGTATAATTCAACCTAGTCAAAATTCTTTCTCTGCTCCTGTAGTATTGGTACACAAGAAGGATGGATCATGGCGAATGTGTCCGGATTATAGGGAGCTCAATAAGCTCACCATTAAAGATAAATTTCCCATTCCTGTGATTGATGAATTATTGGATGAATTGCATGGAGAAATTTATTTTACCAAGTTGGATCTTCGTTCAGGATATCATCAAATTAGAATGAAGACTGAAGATATTCCAAAAACAGTATTTCGAACTCATGAGGGTCATTATAAATTTTTGGTCATGCCTTTTGGCCTTACCAATGCACCTTCTACATTTCAAGGGTTGATGAATTCCATTTTCAAACCCTTCCTTAGAAAATATGTGCTAGTATTTTTTGATGATATACTAATCTACAACAGGTCTTGGAAGGATCATGTTGAACATGTTGACAGGGTGCTCAAACTATTGCAGGAGAAACAATTATATGCAAAAAAATCCAAATGTTTCTTTGGAGTACAAGAGGTGGAATATCTGGGTCATATTGTATCTCACGAGGGTGTTTAAGTAGACCCTAACAAAATTAAAGCCATTAAGGAATGGAAAGTCCCCACAACCATAAAGAAGTTGCGAGGATTTCTCGGGTTAACAGGGTATTATCGCAAGTTTGTTAAGAATTATGGGAGAATAGCAGCACCTCTAACAACATTATTGAAGAAAGATGCATTTTCATGGACTCCTGAAGCAACTAAGACCTTTGAACATCTTAAAGAGGCAATGTGCCTAGCACCGGTCTTAGCTACGCCAGACTTCACAAAAACCTTTATTGTGGAATGTGATGCCTCAGGAAATGGAATTGGTGTAGTTTTAATGCAGGAAGGAAGACCCATTGCATTTGAAAGTCGTCCAATCAAAGGAAAGTATTTACAAAAACCTATTTATGAGAAGGAAATGTTAGCAATACTGCATGCACTAAAGAAATGGCGAACTTAACTAATGGGAAGACACTTCAAGGTAAAAACTGATCATGATAGTCTTAAACACTTTTTGGAACAAATACTATCTTCAGAAGAGCAGCAAAAATGGGTCACAAAGATGTTGGGTTATGACTTTGAAATAATCTACAAAAAATGGAAGATAAATGTTGTTGCAGATGCACTCTCAAGAAAGAATGAAGAGGTGGAAGCATTGCTTTGTGCCATTTCTATTATCCAACCAGATTGGATAACTGAAGCAAGAGATGAATGGAAGAAGGAAAAAGAAGTATGGACACTCATTCAAAAGTTGCGGCAAGATCCTAGTACATCTGATACATTTAGTTGGAAAAATGATTCCTTATGGTACAAAGATCGCTTATATCTTTGTAAGAATTCCCAACTAAAACAAAAGATTCTTCTGGAATTGCACACTTCTCCTTCAGGAGGACACTCAGGATTTTTAAAAACTTACCACAGGGTGAAGAAAGAATTTTTTTGGGATGGCCTTAAATCTGATATTCAAAAGTTTGTGGTGGAATGTTTGGTTTTCCAGCAGAATAAAGTTGAGACAATTAAGACCACGGGTCTTCTACAACCTTTATCCATTCCAAGTCAACATTGGGAGGATATTTCAATGGATTTTATCATAGGTTTACCTAAGTCCGAAGGAAAGAGTGTCATCATGGTGATAGTTGATAGACTTACCAAGTATGCACGCTTTTGTGCGTTATCTCATCCATTTAAAGCAAGTACAGTTGCTACTATATTTATGGACAAAATTCAAAATCTACATGGAAACCGAATTATTATTAGTGTGAATCCCATTTTTACAGGAAATTTTTGGACAGAATTATTTTCTTGTTTGGGTACTCAACTAGCTCATAGCTCATCTTATCATCCTCAATCCGATGGTCAAACTAAGATAGTGAATAAATTTTTGGAAGGATATCTTTGTTTTTTTGTATCTGATAAGAAAGCACAATGGGTCAAGTGGTTACCTCTCACTGAATGGTGGTATAACACTTTCGTCCATACTGCAGCAAAAGTAACCTCATTTATGGCACTTTATGGATATCATCCACCGTCCATTCCATATTATTTAAGGGAAAATTCTAGGTTTCAAGCGATGGGAATATCGGTCGAGCATCAACAAGAAGTTCTCCAACTCTTAAAAGGATAACCTAAATTTGGCTGAAATCCCAGACTCTGAGCCTAACGAGCATATCAAGATACTGGCAGAAAGAAGAGAAGTTTTGATGTAGGAGACTAGGTATTTTTACGGCTACAACCATACAAACAAATGTCCCTCAAGCAAGCTAAGAAGGATAATAAATTATCGCCAAAGTACTATGGTCCTTACAAGGCGTTGCTAAAGATTGGAACTATGGCATACAAATTGGAGCTTCCTGCTTCTTCACGAGCGCATCCAATTTTTCATGTTTCATGCTTAAAGAAGGTTATAGGTGACAAACTTCCAATTCAAACAATATTGCTAGAACTTAATGAGGAAGGAAAAATCATATTGGAACTTGAAGCAGTCACGGAAACAAGAACTCGACAGCTACGAAATCGATCAATTTCAGAGTATCTCATCAAGTGGAAGAACCTGTGCCTGAAAATTCATGGAGGATGAGAATTTTATAAAGCACGAGCTTCTACTCCAAGCATCATTATGGACAACACTTTTTTTAAGGAAGAGCATAGTATAGATCCCAATATTACTAGTATAAGTCCCTTATTATTGTTTGAAGTATAACCCCTTATTGTTATTATTATGCCTATATTAACCCCCTGTTGTTATTGTTATTTTTACATTATTATTTTTGGTTGGCTAGTATTACATTATGGCCCCATGGACTCCTATATATAGAGAGGTTTGGTCATTTGTGTCATCCAAGAATTGTTCATTTATGTAATGTATTGGAGGTTGCACCCTCGAAGTGGTTGATTTCTAAGGCGTTGATCTCACTTTTCTTCTATTTTTGGAGTTGGTTTCATAACACCCCCCCAAGACGTTAAGTTTCAGATGATGAGGGGGCGGCAAAGTTGTATGTGGGCCATCGGATTTGATTGTAATGTGATTGATGAATGGTGAGATGGGGGGTAGTTAACATACAGTGGAGTTCAATGAATGGTGGTATAGCGGGAGAGTGAATGTGATGTGACATGGATGGTTGGCGAGTAGTAGTATGCAACGTGTCATGTAGGTAGTGGAGGATAATGCATATGATAAATCCTATGGTCTTGCAAATGGTTTTTCAAATTATGAAGAATAAGCATTCATAAACATTTGATTTCAAAAAACTTTCTCGGCTTCACCTTTATTCAAGAATAGAGCAACAGAATATGAGTTTTCTGTGAAATACAAAGTTTTATTTGGATTGTAAAAACAAGCTTACTCCTTCATCATATTTTTATGAATGAAATGGAGGATTCAATGCCTTATTTTTAGTGAACAACTGAAGATTTTTCCATGGGAACTTTTGATCCTAGAATTGACCTATATGAGATGGAGTGACCTTACTCTAGACCTCTAAATGGTGATGAAATGATGTGAAGGAGCATCATATCAAGATAGGACTTCTTTAGTGACCAAAATTATTGCTGAAAAAATAACTGAAAAATATTTTTTTTTTTGACTAATGACTTGATAAAAAACTCTCAAAAGGGCTTTTTTTGATCACTGATAAACTGACTCTAACATTGACTCCAGCTGGGGATGGCAGCTCGTTCAGGAGGTGTGAAGAACACCATAGATCAGGTAGCCTTACCATTGGTCTATGGAGTCAACTGGACTATGAGAAACTTTAAATAGACTGAAAATACTGAATTAGAAAATATTGACTTTACTGTGACTCAATAAATGACTAAAAACTGTGAACTTTAAAAGAAAACAAGAGTTGTTGTAGGAGTCTTATGGCCTTCTCCTCGGGCTTCAAATTTCTGCAACAATTCATGTGTTTTCTTGGATATCAAATGTAAACTGTTACATACAATGACAATGAATTTATTCCTCAATATTTTAAGAAATATAATGTTTTAGAAACCTACCATTGATAGGTCCTCCCAACACTTCCTACCCTTCAAGATCTTCTAGCAAAATTGCCTTGTTTCCTCTTAACGCTACGATCTTGTAAGGTCCTTTCCATAGATTGTCGAATTCCCATGCTTGCCCTTATCTTCATTTATGGCATCCCATCTTAGAACAATATTTCCAATCTTGAAGTCATCAGCCTTTGTTTTTCTCTCAAAAATCTTTTTAATTTTGTCATGCAGCTTTGAAGTATTGCTGAAAACTTCATCCCTTGATTGTTGCAAATGTATCATCTAACTGATTCTTATCTGAATATCATTAGTTTCATTTTCAACCTCCTGCAAAATCTTCATTATTGGCACAACCAAGGAATAAGGGAAAATGATATCAAAATCCATAAACCAGCCTAAATGAGGCGATATTGATCAGCATGCTTACTCTATCGACCTGAGCATTTGTAAGCTTCTTGTGCCAATTCCTTTTATTTTCATGTAACATCTTCTTGATAATATTCACCAAAGATTTATTATATGATTTTGGAAGTCAATTTCCTTGAGGATAATATGAAGTAGAATGACCAAGTCTAATGTGATATTTATTACAAAAATCAATCGTCTTCTTAGATTTGAAAGAAGTTGCATTATCAGTGATAATATTGTATGGACATCCAAATTGAGACAAAATATTATTTTTAAGAAACTGAATGATAATAGAATCAGTTGCTTGACTAGTAGGAATAGCTTCAATCCATTTGGTAAAATAATTTGTAGTAATGAGAATCCATTTGTGTTGAGCTGAATATGGAGGATGAATTTCACCAATAAAATCAAGTCCCCATTGTTGGAATAGTGCTTGGACTTCAATTGGTTTAAGAGGAAAAGGTAAAAGTTTCCTTTTTCCTTGAAATATATGACACTCGTGAAAGCTATTAATTGTTTTATAAACATCAGAAAACAAGGTATGCCAATAGAAACCTGCTCTCAAGATTTTATTTGTTGTGGTTTTCCAATAAATGTAATCTCGGGTACCCTCAAGGGCATAAATATGTGATGACTTTCTCAACTTATTTTTCAACAAAGCAGTTCGACAATATTCCACCGGGATCTCCGGTATAAGGCACCATTAGTCTAGTATTTTAATTACTTTTAACTTCAATGATCTTCCTTTACCATGGAATGCAAGAGGAGGATTCCAATTGTTTGAGTATATATACAATATCAGCCATGAGGGGATATAAAGAAGATTATGTTGCTCGAGTAATGTTGTAGCAAGTTTTTCATTAAGAGCGATTATGGCTGATTTATGTCTAAGGCATGAAGATTAGATTTTTTCATTGGCTTTTCTAGGCCTTGTCCTTTGAGTATTTTTGTGGGTTTAATCTCCAAATCGTACTCTAGCAAGGCAACAATCAATTTACCTCTACAAACTTCTAGATCATTCTATGTGAGTACTTCTTTAACAACATCATTTGGTGTTTAGTCAATTTAGTGTCCTAAATTTTTTGTGTTAATTAACAATCCGAGGTTTGTAAACTAATGAAGTGTGGTGCACTATATGTGCTTAAGCAACCTACTCCTTACTTCGTTGTTTTTTATTTTATGTTGTTGTTTTTAGGGGGTGTTTTTGTTATTTGAGATCTAAGAATGGTTAATATAAAACTATTGAAAGATTTAAGTGAAACTAAATGAATTTTAGAAGGAAGAAAAGAGAGTATTCCAAAACTAATCTAATTTTCATAAAAACAAACCAAAAATTGAGGGCTAGTTAAGACCTAATTTGGAAAACAAAGCATCTATCTAATTTGTTTATCAATCCTAATCCATGGATATATTTCTAAAACTAAGATTAAAAATTGCAATGTTTATCTTAAATGAAAGTATAAAATGAAACAACTATTGTACCTCTGGTTACTTCAACATTCAATTATCAGGCATGACCTTATTGAGATGGAGTTTAGTAACTGCTTGTACTTTAGCCTGCTAAGGTCCTAGAACAGAAAGAAAATAATGCAATGAAAACATCTAAGGTATGTTTAGTTCATTCCAATATTCAATTGTGAAGAGTGATCTTCTTGAGATAGTGTTAGGTAACTAATTACACCTGTTTGAACTAGAAAACTAAGTAAAATATACAGAAAGATAACTCAGAAATTGCATTCATTAATCATTCAACCATTCCATCTTGAAACATGATCAGATCAATCTCTTTTAGGATGATTTTTAGGAATATTAGTGTTTTCAATTAAGTGATGGTCTTGAAAGTAAAATCATGTAAGATTTAGCTAAATTCAACTAATGTATAATTGAATTTTCTGCAACATTCAAATGTAAAGTGCTTAACCTCTTGGGATGCTTTAGGAGAAATCAATTATGCCTTAGTCTTTGGAAAGAAAATGACAATGAGCAAGATAAATTCAACCACTGTATGTGTGAGATATTTAACCATTTAGTGTAGGAATATAGTATTGAAAATGGATTTTATAAACATCTGTTGACACAACAATTGACAACTCTATTCTAATGGAAATAAAAGACAAGAGCAGTAAAGCTAAACCACTGTGGTTTCTTAGCACTTCAATCCTCAATTTAGTTTTGAAAACAGAGTTTTTATTTCCATGAAATTATTAGAAGAGTAAGTATGAACGATTGTGATTTATCATTAAGCTATCTATTGAATACTGGAATGAAGCATAAGTCTACTTAAAAACAAAATTACTGAAACAAAGTAAAGGAAATCTAACTAGAAACATAAAAAAAACCTCCTTCAGAGGCAGGGGCCCTCTGCAACTGATGTGGTTGAACTCCTAGCTTGTTAAAGGTGCAATCAAGCAATCATTGGAGAATTGAACTTCTTATTATGATGAAAATAAAGTCTGGAAACAGAGTATCCACAGAAAGCCTGTGTTTACACTTAAAATCTGAACTGTACTAAACTGTCTCTCAGTTCTGTAGAACCAATATTTAAAGGAAAAATATATAATTGATTACGAGTTAAACTAGCTATAGGTGTCTAACTCGAATTGCAATTGAAATAGGACCGTTGGACTCATGATTTTCTACGAAGAGAAAATCAGGAGTCCTACTGCTGCAGGTAACGTATTTTGACCTGTATCTTTGACCATGAGTTTAGGCTCCTTTTTCTGTCGATCTGGACCGAGTGAGTAGGATAGAATCCATGTAGCCATGATTCTAGAAACACCCATGTGGCCCAATTCCTCAGCTGACACCTGGAGCCTGCTAAACCATAATAGTGGCTACGGAACATAATTAGGTAGGAACACGGTTGCGATGCAATAGCTAAATTGAAAAAACATATCCAAATACAAAAATCATGAAAATATAATATGAAAATCATTTAAATGCATCCTTAAGACAAAACCTAGAATTCTTCATTTATTAGGGTCTGTGATCTTATGGAAAAGTGATGGAAAGAGGTGAGAAAAACTATCAAAGAGAGGGTAATCCTAAGGTTCAACATTTGGCACTTAAGAAATGACATGTGAATGTAAAATGTACACATTCAAACCACTAGAAAATACTTTTACTAATGCTAAATCTTTATTTTCAATCTTGTACTTTAGAATATCTCTTATTCATTACGATAAATAAACAAACTGGTTGTTTCTATATTTTGAATTTTCACCCACGTGCAAAACAAGCAAGTGTATGCTTTGAAGAAAATGAAAAATTTATAAAATCAAGTGTATAGTCTGGGCTAATGAGAATGGGAGCATGAGATAGAGCTAACTTAACTTGACTAAATGACTTCTTTGATTCTTCATACCATTTTACTTCAATATATTTCTTCAACATTCGATGAGTCTGCTGAGAGTAATATTGACAGATCTACTCTGATAAATCTTCCTGGAAAGAAGTCATTTACCATTGAAAAAATTGATTCTCATTTTATCTAGATAATATATGTTTGCCAGATTTATTGATCCTTGGGAAACTACTCTTATGCCCATCTTTGCTCCCTAATATATTCCCAAATTTACCTTCTTCCATAGAAAACAAACTCTTCTTTGGATTAATGAAATACCAAACTTTATGCCACCTTTGAAATATTGTCTTTAAATCTAAAGAAAATGGTGCTCTTAGTCTTTGAGGAAAACAATGATACCATCGAGTAATTGACCAAAAATGATCTTTTTCATTGGAAAAATCAATACCATTAACTCTTTGAAAAATTTCCCCTACATTCTTCAAGCCAAAAGACATTTTGGCATACATGAAAATACCCAAAGTGTGGTAAGTTGTATTTCCTTTATCATAATGTGAACAAGGTCAGTTATCCCCAGTATACATCTATGAAAGTCTAGATGATCCAACTACCCTTTGCAGAATGTGGTCCATTTTTGGTAGTGGATAATTATATTTTAATGATACTTGGTTCAGATTTCGAAAATCAATGGACAATCTAATTTCTCCTATTTTCTTTCTCATGGGTACTCTATTAGACATCCAGTCTGAGAAATGGATAGGAACAATTATTCCAGTAGTGAATAATTTGTTCACTTCCTTCTGAATACAAGGCAACAATTTAGGATTCATCCTTCTAAGCTTGTAGCGAAATGGTTTTTGATCTGGCTTCAAAGGAATAGTGTGCTGAATAATGTGTTATTATAGACCTTTAAATCCGAATATTCCCAATAAAATACATATGAAAATTGAGAGATAAGTATTTCATACCTAGCTTTCATTTCTGGACTCAAGGATTTTGAAATCTGCATCATCTTAGCTTTTCTTAAGTGCAAAGATTTAGATCTTCCACTCCCACCTCTATTGGTGACATAGTAGGCTTTCTTGCAACATAATCCTAGTTAAAAACTTCTTCCAAAGGTGTTATCACTCTCCCAAAACTTCCTAGGCAGAAATTAGGAGTGAAGAAAGGTAACCACAGACCAACTTTTAGCTAGGAAACTAGCTCTAACTAACCAAAGAGGGCTCTCTCTCTGTGTCACTTTTTAAATATTCAATTTTATGTTGAGTACCAGATTTTAGGCTAGATATGGATTAATTTATTTTAAAAAAAATTTAATGATTTGTTTGTTGGATAAAATTTATAATCAGTGAAGATAAAACTGATTTCAAAGACTGAATTGCAGAAAACTGAGCAAGGCAAGATAGGAAAACTATTTGAGCACATTTAATTTGTCATTGGTGTATAGTGGTAGAAAAAAGAGGGATTTGAATGAGCATTTTACTGAATTCATTTATCAGAAGAAAAGACACATTGTAAAAATCCAAATAAACATAACATATAACTGAACTCTACTTATAAACTGATAATATTTTTACACAGAAAATGAGATGGAAATGAAATGGCAAAGAAAGCACAATGCTCAAAAGAAATACCACATGAATCTCACAAAGTAGCTGCAACTTCTTTGATTTTCATTAATAGCAGGTCCACAGTAGTACACAGAGTTCAAAAACTCAATTATCCTACAGAAATACTTTGCACAGCGAAGTCTTTATAGAAAAATGAAGTTACAATAGTTACGTTAAAGGCTATTCTAACTGATAGCGCTTTATTTGCTAACCAATTCTAACTGCATCATGGAAATAATTTAATCTGTTGTGCTGGTGATGGCTCTAACTAAAAACTGTTGCTAAAGGAGACATTTTCGGTCTACATTGGCTGTCAGTTGACTGCTGATCTAGAAAAATTGAATTTTCTATTTTTTTAAATTACTCTTGAAACTCACACAACTTTTCCCAGCGTTATTCATCAGGAATGACCAGTTTCATTTCCTCATGGTAAATTTTATCAACTTCATTATACTTAGCAATGGTGGCCCTCACCACAAAGACATGTTTGATCTCATACTGAATATAAATGTCATTACTCCGGGTCCCCAACAATGCCCTCCATGTCAATGTGCCTTTAATGTTTGAAAACTTTTCAGTATATCTGGCAATTTCCTGAAGACTTCTTCCATAGTATTCTCTGGTCATGAATTTATCATTAATTACAAAAAGAGAAGGAAATCATTTCTGTCTCAGAGGCTCCATTCTGTTGAAAAATCTCTGAATTGTAGTCTCTAGAGTGTGATACTTCTCCTCAAGATGAAGAATCAAATTCTTTTTTGTAAGCACTCCCTTCACCTCCAGAATTGTTTTTGTTCTGTCATCTATGCCAAATTCATCCAGCTCATACATGTTCTTTGAATTCAAAAATCTGATAATATTATTTGATGTGGTAGGCTTGTCTCCCAACTGTGCTTTTATTGTTGTGATAGGCTCGTTTTCCTTTTGTATCAGCTCTTTTTGTTCAAATGTGGTTTGTATACTTGACAAAATTTCACTAATAGACTCTGTGATGTCTTCCCATATTATCTCTTTTACCTGGCCCAAAGTATTACCAATGGTAGATTCTTTTTTCTCTTTCTGTAACCTCTCAATAAAAATTTTGGCCCTCTGTGCTTCAGCTGCATGTGAACCATCAACATTATATTTTTGAAATTGCAATAGTTTTACCTAATCCTGCAATTTTTTGATCTCCTCTTCTTGAATGGACATGTTTTGAACTTCTCTGGTAAGCTACTCAACTCCATCAGTAGTAATTTTTTTGGAAGTTTGAGCTATAGGGATGGTTGCTAGAGGCACTTCTTCTAGAGGAGAATTTGACAGCTCCATCTGTAGTACCTTTTTTGGAAGTTTGAGCTATAGGAATGGTTGCTAGAGGCACTGCTTCTAGAGGAGACTTTGATGCTTTTGTTGTTGCTTACTTTTCCTTTATCATTTTTTCTAACTTTAATTCCATCTAATTCATTTGAGAATTCTTCTCCATAATCAATTTCATCATATCTGCCTTCTGAGATTCAGTCTCTTAAATATCCTTAGCCAAAGGATCTTTTGTAGCAGGAATTTTGCAATTATTTCCTCAATGTTGTTATGTCAGAATTTTTCTTCTTGTTGATTTTTTCAATGGCATTGACATTGGATGGATCATATCCAATTTTAACCACCATATCTTCTAAAGTTTTGATTCTTGTGTCCCTTGAAAATGAAGACACCTTCTCCATTTTCAATTGTAACTGTACATTTTCCAATGAAACCTGTAATTTTGATAAGCTCATAGTAGTATTAGTGAGAGTAGACGAAATCATCTCACCAGTTTTTTTGTGTAGCTCCATTTGATCTATTGGATGAATTTCTTTTGTTTCAAACTCAAATGTAGCCCTTTTATAATCTGCTTCAGATTTTGGTTGTGGAATTTGTGCTTGAAGAAATGCAAAGTGCATTTTTCCCTTTTCTGAATCAAAGGCTGAAATCAACCTACTTTGTGAGTTGGGAGTTTGTTTCCAAAACTGGTTATATGTACTTGTCTTTAAAATTTCATTCTTTAGCTTTATCTCTTTGAAAGTGTCAAAGAAATTCTTCTCCTTTTCTCCTGTAACACTTGTACTAGTCTGGATGGCTTTCGGTTGATCTTGAGAAACTGTTGTTTGCTAATCTTTTGAAACTGTAGAAGTAGTAGGAGTAGTAGAAGTGCTTTTATCACCTACCTGTGTGGAAGGAGGTGTCTCTTTAGTAATGATAAGCTGACTCCTTACTGGGATTGTCCTTAGGATTAAGCTCTGTCTTCTTCCTGTAGTGAATTTTGAACTCTTTTCTAGATGAATAAATCATTGGAGATGACTGATCTTCTCTAACTCTTTTACCTGCTCTTTCCTATGCAATAGGAGTCTGCAATGCTGATGTAGACAATGTTTTCTCTTCAGCCCCCTGTAGTGTACCTTCAATCCATCAAGTTTATTCATATACTTTTCAATATCCAGTCTAGGTTATGAAAATATGGTGTATATTTATTCTCTACCCTCAGTTTTGAAATGACACCAACTGGATCATAAGACCATGTAAAACTTGGGCTAAACGACATTTCTTTCAACAACTTATCTGCTTCCTCCCTTGCTATCCTGCTATTATAGATAAAAGGTCCTATCTGTGTTTCAATTTTAAATTGAGATTTCTTTTTAGCAGAGATAAAATGCACTTCATCTGCATTAATCATTTGTCTAATATAATCCAATGCAAAAATCCTCATGGGGAGGAATTTGGGAAACTTGTAATGGGGAATATCATAGCCATAAAATCTGAGTTCTGTATAATTTTGGTAAAGATACCAATCCCCTGTTCTAGCTTGATCTGACAACTGCAATACCTTTCTAATCTCTTCACTAATCCCAAGTTCTGTAGTTCCATTCAATAAACTGAGTGTTGGATGAAGATACAATTCCACAAACAATTTATATGAGTGCTCTTTCTATTCCTTCATGACTAATGGAGTTCATAAAATTATTGACTATTGATTTCCTTCTTCATCTAATTTATGTAGGGAAAACTTGAATTTTTCTCCTTAAGAATACAAGAATAATTAAACCAACACAAAGACATAACTGAAAACCTCTTCAGTTGTGAATTTAACAAACTGATCATGGATAGAATCTGAAATAAACTCACTGAAATTGAAAATGATGAAGGGTTTGGAATCTGTGGAGAATATGGACATGAATCCTATGGTGAATTCATCTACCCATTGGTCTAAATAATAACCAAGAAGGTAGTAAATGACTATAATGATTTGTTTGGACCTTTCAGGGAAAATGGATGATGGAAATGGAGGGTTTTTCTTAGGTAATGGGTCATTTTAAATCATGAACAGCTCAAGAGTGTTGGGCAGTGAAAGAGGTATGAAATTCCTATGTATCTGTTCATTCTTTTACTATAGATATACTTCTGTTTGCCTTGGAAAGGTAATTTACCATAAGAATTGCAATTAAATTGGAAAGATTAATGTTTAGCCTAAAAGATGACTAAAGGTTGTTTTTATTGGCAAAATAGGAATACGAAGAGGTGAGCAGCTGTATCAAAGGCGTGGCTGAAAAAAACATGAATCCTACTCCATTCGTGATGAACCATATCCAGCTGAAGCCAAGAAGATCTGAACGAATCGCCCGAAAGGGGCAGGGGACAGCTCGGCCTTAAACAGAGTAAACAGAACAATGATAAAACAAGAAAGGAGCGAATCCCTCAGGATCGGAAGATCCTGAGGGATCGCTGTGCAAATTTATCATATTTCTTGATTTTTCCGTCCAAGGATCAAATATAAAGGCAATGATCTTTAGTGACCGGGGACAGAGTGGTCATTTTGTAAAAGACGTTTTCATTAAAAGACTTTTATATTTCCTTTTCAATCGAATGATTATCAACTCTCTGTCGTGAGAGAACGTTGTTTGTAATGTCTTTTGGATTAATATAAAAACACAGGTTTCATCTGTTCTTTAGAATTCTGAGTTAAGCCCAGCGGTATTTCACTGGCACTAAGGGCCCAGCTCTGGTGGATTACTATGCTGTTGTATCATTAATCTTGGTTTGTTAATGCGTGAAGTGTGTTTAGTATTTATTTTCATTACAGAGTTGTTTCATTAATTATTAAAGCAAGTGCAGAGCCATTGCTGTTTCATTCTTTACCGTAACTCCATTTACTGATTAAGTTGTCTTGCCTGGATTTGCTGTTCCGTAATTACAGTGAGTTACTGTTCCATTTATCTTTGGTTTGTTGTTGGATTACAATTGAACTGTCGACAGTCTTGAGTGTGAAGATCTATTTCTTTGGACTGCATTAGACTTGTAACTGCTGTTTCTTTTATGATGTTGTTGCTTTTCTAGATTTCATTCCTTTCAGTTGTTTCACTTGCTTTAAGATCTCCAGACTGTAGAGGATAGAGATATTCGCTCCAAGTCCCCAGATTTGGTCATCTTACATCGATTTCTAAGGGAAAGAGTTACTGCTACTGCATCCCTGATCGATGTTCATCAAGATTTCTGTAGTTTAGCTTTTACATTCCTGTCATTGTAATTAGGTTTCCTTTCTAAGAATTTATTACTTTTGTATTTGATATTCTATGCTACATCCTCACAAGCATTGCTCTTAGATAATTGCAGCCTCAGACAGAGTACACTCTTGAGATAAAAAGACGCTCCCGGATTGATGATTAATGTAGGCTAACTAGGTGTTCAAAATATACCTTTTTATGGTCCAACATTTTGGCGCCGTTGCCAGGGAGAGTGTATGCCATTTTACAGGAGTAATGCACAGCTGATTTCCTTCTGCTTGCAGAGAATTGGGTATTAAAGACGGAAGGTAATAACCTACGCACTGGGCAAGAAACATACTTGCTCGCAGCTCGCTTCACAACAGAGGTAAGTAAGCTTTTCTTTTGGGTAGGAATTAAGGATTGTTTCTTTGAATGAGTAAACCAATTAAGCGAAACAAAATTCCTCCTAAAATTGAAAAACCTAAGGGACCAGTGACCCTTGGGCGTAAGACCTTTATTGATGAAATCCTTAAAAAAACTGAATCTCAGCCATCTGTAGGATTTAAAAGAACTACTTCTAGACAGCCTACTAGTTCCCTTCAGGCGACAGAGTCACCATCTGAAGCCTTCGCTGAGATATACAGTCAAACAGAGGGAATTAAACAATATTCCCAAGAAATTGAGAATCCTTTCATAAGTTTCCTTCAAGAAGGGAACTCCAGCAATCTCCGAGAAGGAGAAGGGGAAATGGAAGAAACCACAGACTCACAATCTCCTATTAGAATTGCCCAAACACTAAACAGCCCAAACAGGGGAAGTGTTGTTCAACTTATTCAGAACCAAGGTCCTGAATCACCTCAAACAATAGGACAACATGGAATACTTATCCTAGACATAGGAAGTGATGTTAAAGCTATTTCTACCCCTGTTCGTCAACCTAGAAATTCCCTGGAAATTCCAGACGGATATTGGCACATCTTTGATCAAATGGCCCAGAACCAAAACCAAAACCAGTGGACCTCTATGCTGCAATATCCTATAGTAGATACAACAGTCAACACACCCATGAAAGCTATTCCTCTTCAACATATTCCTACATTTCATGGTATGACATCAGAAGACCCAGATGTGTTTCTGTTTGAATTTGACGTGCTGTGTATAGGATATGATTACACCACCGACGCCCAAAAACTGAAACTATCCCCTTCTACACTAAAAGGAGCAGCCTTACGATGGTTTATGGGATTAGGTGGGGGTGTCATAACTGATTGGGATCATATGAAGGCTGCATTATTAAAGAAATATCAAGATTATTGCAGGTCTCGGGAACTAAAAGATGAGATATTCGAGATGACAGCAAAACCAAGTGAGACCTTGGAAGAGTATGTGGAATGATTCCAATATAATCTTCAAAGATCCCCTTATGCATCTGCACCCTTACCTGATAACGTTTTGAAAACTACATTAATTAGGGGAATGAAAGATTAATGGGTTGAAACATTAAATCTTATGGGAAAAGGTGATATATATCAAGAGAGTTATTCTGACATCGTTGATTTGTGTATCAGGTGCTCAAGGGGTAATACAAGGTTGAAATCGGCAGAACGTGACATAATTACAAGGGAAAATAAGACCTCTAATGAAGGTGTGATGCGTGCAGAGATTGGAAATATGTTAGAAGACTTTAAGACAGACATACTGGGGACTCTAACAACACAGTTTGACATCATGCAAGCCAAGCAGAAGCAGGCAGAAGCAGAACAAAACTTGGCAATATTTTGCCCCAGATGTAGAAAGAAACACAACCACAAAGAATGCTCGTTGGATATGGTTAAAGTCTGCGCCATCTACACGAAAGATCACCCTACAGAAGGATGTCCCTCGCTTCCTGGCTTAAAAGCAGTCTATAAAGAGGCGGAAGAAGAATCAGAAGTGGTATGTCTGCTTAATCAGCGCCGATAGTGGCAGCCACGACCTTCAGGTATGCCAAATGATCCATTTTCTTTTTAGCCTCCTCAATATAATTCTCAACAGTATAGTGGAATGTGGCAGAATCAATCACCCTTCCCTAATTGGTCACAACAGCCATTTCCTCCCACACCTTGGCCTAATCAAACGAATCAAAATAACTGGCCTAGTTTTCCTTTCTATCCACCTTTTTGGCCTACACAATGGTCCCCTTCTACTTCTCAGAATCAGGCCTGGCAGTCAAATTGGCAGAAACCTCCAAATCAGCCAACCGGATCAATTCCTCTCTCCCAACCTACACTGCTAGCTTCCTATCCAAACCCCCAGACCAACATAAGACCGCAGCTCCCAACCCAGCCCAACCCAAATCCAAACAATAGACCAGTTCAGACTGTACAAATAATGGAACCTCTAGAAACAGAAACTGAACTCAGGGAGTGCAATGATCTTCAATTAAGGTCTGGGCGTATAGTGGAAACATAGAGAAATAATGATGACCGAATTGAATATCTGTTACCTAAAGAACAAACAGAACAAAATAAGAAGGAAGTTCAACAACAACAAAATAATCAGCAACAAGTAACAACTTCCTCTCCACCATTCCTAGAACAATTAATTATACCTCGTCCATTAGAACAACCAAATTTTGATCTTCTGGGAGAATTAAAAAATTTATGTATAAAGATCCCTCTCCTCCAAGCTATTCAAGATATTCCTATATATGCAAAAACCATTAAGGAATTATGTATAAAGAAGCCCAAGAGGAGAACAACAACCAATCCTACTGTCCAAATAGTCGGTACCTTATCTGATTTATTAGCAGGAATGGAGACACCTATCAAATATGAAGATCCAGGAAATCCTATAGTGACAGTTCAGATCAATGGCCAATCATTTCCAAATGCCCTAGTTGACTTAGGGCAGCAATCAACATTTTAACAACCACTACCTGTCAGAAACTTGGCATTACATCACTTGAACCAACAACAACCTTGTTGGAATTGGCTGACCGATCAGTAGTGAAACCAGAAGGCACCTTACAAGATGTCATGGTATCTGTAGATTCCTGGGAGTACCCTGCTGACTTCCTAGTTATCAATCCCAAGAACCGATTAGATGGACATCCATTAATTTTAGGTAGACCTTGGTTGGCAACTGCCGATGCTTATATTGGATGCCGACAAGGCAATATGACCATTACAAGGGGAAATTATGTCAAAAACTTAGCTTTATATCCCCCATCCCAACCAAGTCTATCAATAATTAAAAAAAGACAACCACCTGAATCATATCTTATGGAAAATATGAGGTCTCCTCTAACCATAGAAAATGCTCTTGACTTTAAAGATCAAATAGAGGATGACATCATTAATAATTTTATTAATAAATCACAAATTGAATCCCATTTGCAATGTCACATGATTGAAGCAGCATTCAATAATAAAGAAGAAGAAGATCCCTTCAAGGATATTCATGATCAAGCAATGCCTACTACCTCCATAAATAACACCAAGGTTGTAGAAATTGAACCAAGTAAAACTTTGAACATTAACAAGAATCTTACTGCTAAACAAGAAGAGAAATTAGTCCAATTATTATGAAAATACAAAGCAGCCTTTTCATGGGATTACCCCGACATGAAAGGAATTGACCCTCAATTATGTACTCACCACATTTATATTGAGAAATATGCAAGACCCATTCGTCAACCTCAAAGGAGACTAAATCCTCACCTTAAAGACATTGTGAAAGACGAATTACAAAAACTATTGGATGTCAATTTTATCTATCCAATATCTGATAGTAAGTGGGTCTCCCAATTAGTGGTGGTACCTAAAAAGAATGGAAAGTGGAGGATATGTGTAGATTACCGTGAACTTAACAAGGCAACACAAAAATACCTCTTTCCCCTTCCTTTCATTGACCAGGTATTAGACACATTGGAAGGAAATAAATTATTTTCATTCCTGGGTGGCTTCAGTGGATACAACCAAATCCAGATTGCCCCCGAAGACCAGGACAAGACTACTTTTACCTGCCCATGGGGTACTTTTGCCTACCGAGTCTTACCTTTTGGCCTATGCAATGCCACTGCCACATTTCAAAGGGAAATTCTCAACATCTTTTCCGATTTGATAAATGAGGGTCTCGAAGTATATATGGATGATTTCACCCCTTATGGGGATGACTTTGAACCCGCATTGCAAAATCTAGAAAAAGTATTGCAAAGATGTATTGACACCAGGCTTTGTTTAAGCAATGAAAAATGTCTTATGATGATGACCGAAGGAGTTATCTTAGGTCATTATATTTCAGCAGACGGAATTCAAGTAGACCTAGCTAAAATTCAAATACTCTTGTTAATTCCTACACCCACCACACAAACAGAGGTACGTAGCTTTCTTGGATTTTCTGGTTACTATAAAAGATTTATAGAACATTATTCTCGAATAGCTGCACCTTTATATGCACTGACTGGAAATACTTATTTTGTTTGGACAGATAAATGTGACAATGCTTTCAATAATTTGAAGAAGCTCGTTGCAACAGCCCCAGTACTGAGGGGCCCAAACTGGAATTTGTCGTTCCAAATTTCATCTGATGCCTCAGACACAGCGATCGGAGCAATACTTGGGCAGGAGGAAGACAAGAAGCCATATGCAATTTACTACATTAGCAAAAATCTGACTCCTGCTGAATTAAATTATACTGTGACTGAGAAAGAATTTTTATTTGTAGTCCATGCTATAAATAAATTTAGACATTGCATAACTGGGTATCCTGTAGTGCTTTACACAGATCACTCTGCCATTAAGTTTTTAGCAAATAAACCTATTACAAACGGAAGAGTGATAAGATGGTTAATTTTACTGCAGGAATTTGATATCACGATCAAAGATCGACCGGGCAAAGAGAACCCTATAGCTGACTTTTTGTCAAGAATGCCAAAGCCAACAGACACAGAAGCAATTGAAGACCACTTTCCGGATGAACATCTCTTCGCTGTTACTACTAGAACACCATGGTATGCTGACATAGAAAACTATTTGGCAATAGGTAAATTACCTAAACATCTATCCCTTAATGAAATAAAGCAAATAATACATTGTAGTACCCGTTTTTCTTGGATTGGGGGCTACTTATTTCATACAGGTGCAGATATGCAAATAAGGAGATGCGTTAGGGAGCATGAGGTATTTCACATCTTGAAAGCATGCCATGATGGACAGTGTGGCAGACATTTTGCAGA
Organism: Pinus albicaulis; assembly: GCA_034641835.2. Classification (NCBI taxonomy): domain Eukaryota; kingdom Viridiplantae; phylum Streptophyta; class Pinopsida; order Pinales; family Pinaceae; genus Pinus; species Pinus albicaulis. The sequence goes on from CM076572.1 coordinate 634,759,617, forward strand.
TCGCAAAACTACCCATAAAGTTTTACGAACAGGCTACTATTGGCCTACTATTTTTAAGGACGCTAAAAAATTTGTGTAGGCTTGTGATCACTGTCAAAGGGTAGGTCGCCCTGGGCAGTCTGATGAAATTCCATTAAACCCTCAACTAGTGATTGAACCCTTTGAACGTTGGGCACTTGACTTTGTTGGTCCCATTAGCCCTCCATCAAACCAGAAGACATATATCCTAGTTGCAACTGAACACGTTACCAAAGGGGTTGAAGCAGAGCCCCTTTCAAAAGCTACAGAGGATTTTGTTATTCAATTTATTTTCCAAATATTTGTCCGCTATGGCCTCCCAAGAGACATAATCACAGGTGGTGGACCACAATTTGTAGGTAACAAATTAGCTGAAACATTACAGAAATACCATATTCAGCATCAAATTACAACTCCATACCACCCACAGGCCAATGGCCAAGTCAAGAGCACGAACAAGGTAATCGAATCTATATTAACAAAAAAATTTGCTTCGCATAGACGAGATTGGGCCTACAGATTGCCAGAAGCACTGTGGGCGTATCGAACAACATGGAGACCTACAACAGGCTATTCGCCATATCAACTGGTATTTGGAAAAGAACCCATCTTTCCTATCGAATTTGAAATTCAAACATTAAGAACAGCTCAAAAGGTGGGTCTGAATTTAGATGAAGCACAGGCTAAAAGACTGCAGCAACTTAACGAATTAGATGAAATTAGACTCTCTGCTCTTCAGCATACAACATTAATTCAGCAACAGAGAGCCAAATGGCATGATGCCCATATCAAACAAAAGATCTTCCACGAAGGAGACTGGGCACTCCTATATGATTCTCGGTTTCAAGATTTCCCTGGAAAGCTCCAGAAAAGATGGCTTGGACCCTACGAAATACAAAAAGTGCATAATAATGGCACTCTCACATTAGTTACCATCGATGGATCTGGACATTCCTTTAAGGTAAACGGTCATCACGTTCGATTGTATCACAAGCTGCTTACCCGAGAATCCTTTTACCAGCAGTTACGGGAAGATTCGACCATGGAAATTCTTGAAGAAGGGGAGAATTCCTCCCCGGCACCAGTTTGATAAATCGTCCCTTTTTAAATTTTGTACATAAATTATGTTTTTCTGTTTCTGATTGTTGTTTTATGAAATTCGTTTTTTTCTGTTAATATTTCTTTAATTCTTAAATTTGGTTTCTCTAAAAAAAAAATGAAAAAATGAAAAAAAAAAACTCTGTTTTTTTCGCGTTGTTGTTCCTTTCAAAAGGAACAGCACTTCTGCTGTTCCTTTTGAAAGGAATAGCAGTTTCGCAGAATGCTTTTGCTGTTCCTTTTCAAAGGAGCATCACTTTCGCCAAATATTTTTTTCTGCTTTTTCGTACAGTGTTTTTGTTGTTCCTTTCCAAAGGAACAACATTTCCGCAGAGTATTTTCTTGTTGTTCCTTTTAAAAGGAACATCAGTTTCGCAGATTATTTTTGCTGTCCCTTTTAAAGGGAACAACACTTTTGAGTGATTTTGTTTTTTGTTTGTTTTAAGCTACCATTTTGATTTCTTTTCACTTCTCTAAGGGAAAATATATCATTTATATACAATCATACAAATTTGAGCTTACTGAGATCAGCACATCAAAACAAATCGTCATTTTTAAGGGAATTGCTTAGTAATGAAAAAAAAAGAGGAAAAAGGGGCATGATCAATAACATAACATTGCTATTTTATTACCATTAAATTCATCTGATTAATTATTTTTATCATGATTGGTTCTTTTCCATATCCCATAGCTTTCTTTGATATTTATCTCTGAAATGGAAATAAGGGTATATTTTTTTTCTATTGAGATGTTTAGAATTCTTCCACCATTCCCACTCTTAAGGAGTGTTGAGCCATCCTTTAGGAATAACTGAGGAAAAGTGTTGTTTGAAAAAGAAAAATACTTACGTATTTCAATAATTTTGCAGATGGAGGATAGGGGGTCTCATTAAGAGCCAGCCTATCGTGATCATAGAGAAGACAGTGAAGTGGCATTCCCATTATGGCCACCAAACTAGGGAAATGGTCCAAAAGACAATTGAAAATCAAGAAGTCCTTGGAACAGGAGGTCTCATCACGAGCCGGCCTGCCCATTTTTCACTTCTTCCCGTTGAACGGCGTTGTGACTTATCTGGTCACCAAGCCAGCACAATGGCCTCCGTATTGTTATTTAATAAAAATACAAAGAAAGAAAAAGAAGCACTTCCTCAATATGAGTAAAGGGCAATGGTTCCGTGGGTTACAATACAACTTTGTCAAGGTTATGGACACTTGTGGGAAACAGAGCTCTGTTGATGGTATTGAAGTCACATTTATACACATCAATAGTTATTTAACCCTTTTTCCTATATTTTTATGTAATATCAAATGAAATGCATGAATTCCTTACTTTTATTATTGAACCTATTATACATGAAAATTATTATGAATCGATCATATTAGTTTATATGGTAAATAACGCAATTATACTTATGTTAATCTTATGTTGTCCCTTCCCCTCGTATTTGAATCATTACAACGCGATTTCCTATTCATTACCAATTTCTCTCATGCATCGATTTCAGCGATTGCTTAATTTGGCTGACTGTATCATAATTATGCATGTTTTCTTTTCACTGATGTCCTATTGCTGTGCCACACATGCCACCCTCAATCGACGGTCGAGGACGACCTTTCTTTCATTTGGGGGGCACGGATGTATGCATGCAGATCAAACTCTGATATTCTCTTCACCTGTACATGAACTAAATCTTTGCATTCGATTTCCTTACCGTATATGGACTGAATCCCCGAATTTTCAGGAAAGAAATAAAGTTTCAACGAACTGTGTTGTGCTGTTCCATTGAAATTATTGTGTGTTGTGAAGAAATTAACAGAGCGCAGAGATGGGAGGACACCCAATTCGCAACGAACCGCAGGTGTTGATTGTCTCTGATGTTGCACGAGCAATCTTAGAAATACTGGGGTGGATTACATATTTCATGAGAATGCAGCAACCCCATGAAGCAGTGGCCACCGAATTTTTATTAAACCTGCAAGAAGGATCCTCCACAGTCAGAGGAAGGCAGATAGCTGTGTCTGATGAGATAATTGCAAAAGTGTCCGGCATTCCCGTGCAAGGAACTATCTGGACCCAGAAGAAGATTAGGATTCGTGAAGCCATAAAAATCTTTCAAGATGATGGACATACGCTAACTGTCAAAGGAAGAGGAGTCCACCCGGCGTCACTAGGAGAACCATGGATAGAACTGGCTAGGATTATGCAGGCTTACATAACATGCAATGGTAGAAAAGACGTGGTAAGACCTCGCCACCTTAAGCTACTAGCTGTGTTAAAACAGAAATGCACTATTAATCTGCCTGCATTCTTAAATTCTTTGTTGCATGATATTGCTCGTGGAATTAGAAAAGGCCAACATGCAGACATGGTGGTTAGCCACCATTTTTTAATTCGACTGATAGTGAGTTATAGCCTCGCCCAGAAGCAGACCAGCTGGGAAGAATTTATTGAAGGGGGGTTAGCTCTGCCTGCTCTGAGACGGAAAAGGATGGCTGACTTAATATCTGAGCCCTCCACTCACAGAAAATCCCTCCGATCGAAGCGAAGTAAGAAAATAATGGAGGAACTTCCAGGCAGTAGCAGCCAGCCCCTGGAATTGAACAACTCAGATGAAGAGGAACAACCTCCACAGTTGGAGGGAGCAAGCCCTCGTACTGAGGAAGAACAGGAATTAGAAGGAGAAATTCGTTACTCAGATGAAGAAGAAGTAAGTTATCATGCCAGTAGCGAAAAACAACCCAGTACGGAGGAAGGGGAAATCCATTACTCAGATGAGGAAGAAGTAAGTCACCATAACAGTAGCGAAAAACAACTCAGTACAAAGGAAGGAGAAATACGTTATTCGGATGAAGAAGAGATTGAGGGAAATTCAGAGGAAGAAGAAGTTGAAGGAGAAATTCGATATTCAGATGAGGAGGAAGGAAGTTATCACACCTGTAACGAGGATGAGGATAATCATAGCAGTAATAAGGATGAAGCAGGGCCCATCGAAAATGTCAATGTAAGCCCCTTACAGGAAGATCAATTGGCCCAGATTTTGGCCAACATGAGAAATTATGCACGACCTCATAGCCCTTTGGACCCCGGCAGTGACATTAACCAAAAACCAGAATATTCTGCCATTAATAAAGATATAACTGATGAAACAACAAACCCTAGCAAAACTAGGGTTGCTTCTCCTAAGAGGCAGGAACAGGGGAATGAAAACATTGAACCAACATCTCGACCTGGAAGCCCCTAGGAAATCGCAGAGTCAACTGAGCAAGTGATTCCTGAGGAATCTGGCCAAGAGCATGAGAGCATGGAAGAATAACCCCAAGAAGAGGAGCAAGAAGAAGATTTCACTGAAGGCACGACTCAAAACCCAATTGAGCAAATGGTTCGGATGAGCAAGTAGTTGTTCCTTTAAAAAAAAAGAAGAAAACAACTGAAGTCGAGAATCTTCGCAGGGAAAGGAAAAAGCTTCATAAACTGATAGAACAGCTCAGGCAAACGATTAGGGTTCTAAGAATGAAACAGACACCTAACTGAGCCCCTAAAAGAAGAAACATTGTTGTTAAGAGAAGATCAAAAAGGAGAAGGGTAACCACTAATAGGAACCCTCAAGTAGAAGAAGAAACCATGCCTGAACCTAACTATGAGGATGTGGAGCAGCAAACGGTTGTTCCAACACCAGCTGTTCCAGAGGAACCTGCTCTAAACGAAAATACCCAATCTAGCAGTCAGCACACCTTCAGTGATCTAGCATTAGTTAGACTGCAAGAAGAATTGACACAGGCCTGAATCGAAAGACAGAAATTGGAAGAAGATACTGTCCCAAGGAAGAAATATCAAGAATTGCACCAACAGATGAAAATTATTCATGAGGTAGAAGCTGAAGCTCATGAAAAACGTCGAGAGGCAGAGATAAAAGCTGATAAGGTAAGCAACCAATTAAAACTAGCACGAAATCAAATGGACACTCTCTGCTCCTTATATATTGATGTCTTAGCCTGTAGGTGCCCTGCCAAAAACTATGCTTTATTTCTGTTAGAAAGATATTTGCAATTAAAAATCAAGGCAGTTAGGGCTGGCAAATCAATAGAGCTAAGAACTATAAATGACCTGATATCATGCTGCAAGCTTTATGGAGACAAAGTATAGCACCTGTTATGTGAGTTTTATCTGCATAATCTAATACTTGAAAATGACTGTGAATCAAACCCTAGCCCTTTCATTGGAGATGTACAGTTTCAGGCATTCATTTCTTTTATCGAAAATCAATTAAAATGGCTTAAAGCCTACAATGCCTTTCAAAGGCAGGAAAATGAATTGGATCTATGAGTCAGAAGTGAACCTCAGGACCCACTTCAATTGTGGGCTAGACAAAAAAGTCTAATGACAAGGAAAGGCGTTACCCAAACTCTGGGGCCTATTCATAAGTCAATCATTCTAAAAGGAACAGACTATTTTTCATCTATTAGGGACCAAGCTTATGTAACAGCTAAGGTCCGGTGAAGAACCTCGAATCAAAACATACAAAATAGGGAGCCACTTACTTATAGAAATTTTGGGCTAGCTGCAGACCGTTTCATTGCCTATAGCCATCTTGTTTTAAAAGAAGGACCATTCTGGTTAGGGTGTAGGTTCCGCAGCCCCATTATTTGGTACCCTGCCTTGGACTACAAAGCTATTTATGACCTTCCCGAGGGGCAGACAGAACATATTCTTGAAGAGTTAGCTGCACACCATGGTTTTAGGCCTTTCAATGATAAACCTTCTCCAGCTTACTCTTTGACTGCTCTCCATGTGAACTATAGTTTTCATGAGGGCATGAAAAAGGTTAAGTCGGGGGGTATGTTGGGTAGTGAAAGAGGTATGAAATTCCTATGTATTTGTTCATTCTTTTACTATAGATATACTTCTGTTTTCCTTGGAAAGGTAATTTACCATAAGAATTGCAATTAAATTGGAAAGATTAATGTTTAGCCTAAAAGATGACTAAAGGTTGTTTTTATTGGAAAAACAGGAATACGAAGAGGTGAGCAGCTGTATCAAAGGCGTGGCTGAAAACAATCTAAATCCTACTCCATTCGTGATGAACCATATCCAGCTGAAGCCAAGAAGATCTGAACGAATCGCCCGAAAGGGGCAGGGGACAGCTCGGCCTTAAACAAAGTAAACAAAACAATGATAAAACAAGAAATGAGCGAATCCCTCAGGATCAGAAGATCCTGAGGGATCGCTGTGCAAATTTATCATATTTCTTGATTTTTCCGTCCAAGGATCACATATTAAGGCAATGATCTTTAGTGACCGGGGACAGAGTGGTCATTTTGTAAAAGACATTTTCATTAAAAGACTTTTATATTTCCTTTGCAATCGAATGATTATCGACTCTCTGTCGTGAGAGTACGCTATCTGTAATGTCTTTTGGATTAATATAAAAACACAGGTTTCATCTGTTCTTTAGAATTCTGAGTTAAGCCTAGCGGTATTTCACTGGCGCTAAGGGCTCGGCTCTGGTGGATTACTATGTTGTTGTATCATTAATCTTGGTTTGTTAATGTGTGAAGTGTGTTTAGTATTTATTTTCATTACAGAGTTGTTTCATTAATTATTAAAGCAAGTGCAAAGCCATTGTTGTTTCATTCTTTACCGTAACTCCATTTACTGATTAAGTTGTCTTGCCTGGATTTGTTGTTCCGTAATTACAGTGAGTTATTGTTCCATTTATCTTTGGTTTGTTGTTGGATTACAATTGAACTGTCGACAGGCTTGAGTGTGAAGATCTATTTATTTGGACTGCATTAGACTTGTAACTGTTGTTTCTTTTATGATGTTGTTCCTTTTCTAGATTTCATTCCTTTCAGTTGTTTCACTTGCTTTAAGATCTCCAGACTGTAGAGGATAGAGATATTCACTCCAAGTCCCCAGATTTGGTCATCTTACATCGATTTCGCAGGGAAAAAGTTACTGCTACTGCATCCCTGATCGATGTTCAGCAAGATTTCTGTAGTTTAGCTTTTACATTCCTGTCAGTGTAATTAGGTTTCCTTTCCAAGCATTTATTACTTTTGTATTTGATATTCTATGCTACATCCTCACAAGCATTGCTCTTAGATAATTGCAGCCTCAGACAGAGTACACTCTTGAGATAAAAGGATGCTCCCGGATTGATGATTAATGTAGGCTAATTAGGTGTTCAAAGATACCTTATAATGGTCCAACAAAGAGTTTGAGCTCTCTTTACAAAATCTAACTTATGGTATATTTATATTAAGGCTTCTTGGGAAAAAGGGGTGGCATTCTATGTGGTTGGAGCTTGCATCATTTTCTCAATGGTTTGGGTTGTAATGGTCATTGAAATCTCTCCTGGAGAGATAATAGCTCTCTAGTTTGGGCTATACCAAGATTGGCATCTTCTAACAAACTTTGGGGCAATATGGGTGTGAGGAAAGATTAAATGTGGGATATTAGAATCCCATATTCCTATGTCATATGATTTATCCAATAATTTTTCTTTTAACCAGCAATATAACTCAAAAATCTCAAGGTCAAACAAGGTTTCATGTATTTTGTGATCTTTGTCTGCTAAGGGAATGTGATGAAAATCAACTAGAGGATGTAATAGCAAACTTACTGGTTGCTCAGGTCCTTTGTTCTTTGGAGGCATGATTGGTTCTGTTGGAATGCCAAAAAACAAGAATTTTCTGATACATGATAGAGGTCGAGACTGAGAAAAATCTTTGCAGTCTGGAAGAAAATAAACAGTTGCAAAAGAAAGTTCAAACACTGATGAATTTAATCTCTGGAGTTCTGATGGTAATTGAAAATTTGAAAACCTATGATAAGAAGAGAAAATATAAGAATAAAGGTTTCAAACAGGTGTGGAGTTATGAATTTATGGACAATTAAACTTGATTCCCATTTGAAAATGGTGCAGGTACATTGCCTAACGGTTAGACATTAAATTAAATGGATAATGGTTATGGAAAAATCATGAATTAAGTCAATTGGACATGCTACAATCCAAGTTGGCATGACGTGATTGGCGGGATGAGTGGTGGTTTAAATCAACAATTAAGCGAGATTTCAGAGGGGTGTTAAGGCGGTAAATGGTTTCGTGTGGGGGGGTGCGAAATCACCTGCTCATGACATGTAGAAGTGGGCTCAATATTTAATACCACTCTTTTCAAATCCCCCCACACCCTCGCGCCCCCCCCCCCCCGGACCCCTGACGTTAAGTCTCAGACGATGAGGGGGGGCTGAAGTTTCGCATGGGCTATCAAATGTGAGGGTGATGTGATGGATGATCAGAGGGGTGGAGGGGATTTAACATATGGTGGAGTTTAGTGATTGGTGGGGCAAGGGTGTGATGAGAGTGATGTGACATGAATGACTGATGATTAATGGAATGCAACGTGTTTCATGTGTAATGGAGAATAATTGGTAGTGGAGAATGATGGTGGAAAAGTATAATGCATAGGATTTAAAACCTATGGTTTCAAAGCTTTATTTTCGAAATATTAAAGATAAATCTTTAATAAAATGTGATTTCAAAAATACATATATATTTTTTTAGCAAAGTTTTTCATTTCTCTTCGAAATATAGGAACAAAGTATAGAAATGCTGTGACACAAGGCTTATTTTGGATGATGAAAACTAACATGATCCTTCAACTAGACCTTTATGGATTAAATGGAGGTTTAACTACACTTTTTAATAATAAAATATTGAATACTTTTCATGGTAGTTTAGACCCTAGACCTGAACTATATGTGATGAAATGACATGATTTTAGACTTCTGAGTGGAGATGAAATAGTGTGAAGGAGTAGCCTATCTTGACCGGACTTGTTCAGTGACCAAAATTATTGTTGAGGATTAAATGAAAAAGAAATTTTTTTGACTAAAGACCTAATGGAAAACTCTTAAAAGAGATATCTTTGATCACTGAAAAATTGACTCTAACATTGGCTCCAGCGAGGGATGGAAGCTCCTTCAGGAGGTGTCAAGAACACCGTAGATCAGGTAGCCTTATCCATTGGTCTATGGAGTCAACTGGACTTTGAAAAAATGAAACAAAGTGAAAATTTTGACTAAAAAAACTGATTTGACTCAAACTTGAAAAAATACTAAAACTTGAGAACTTTTTTTTAAAATAAAACCTGAATTGTTTGCAGAAGTCTCATGGCCTTCTCCTCGAGCTTCAAACTTTTGCAAAATTTCCCTTATTTTTTGAGCATCAAATGTAAACTGGTATATACAATGAAAATGAATTTCTTTCTCATAATTTCAAGAAATATAGTGCTTTAGAAACCTACCATTGGTAGGTCCTCCCAACACATATTGTCCTTCAATATCTTCAAGCAAAAATGATTTTTTTCCTCTGAATGCTACAATTTTGGAAGGTCCTTTCCATAGATTGTCAAATTTTCCATGCTTGCCCTTATCTTCATTTCTGGCATCCCGTCTTAAAACAATATCTCCAATCTTGAAGTCATCATCATTTGTTTTTCTGTCAAAAATCTCTTTAATTTTGTCATGCAGTTTTGAAGTATTGCTAAAAACTTCATCTCTTGATTGTTATAAATGTATCATCTAGTTTATCCTTTTCTGAATGTCATTAGGCTCATTGTCAACCTCCTGCAAGATCTTCTGGAATAGCCAAAGAAGTAGGGAAAACAGTATAAACTCCATAAACAAGATGAAGTGGAGACATGCTAATTGATCTTTTTGTGCTCACTCTATTAGCCCATAGAGAATTTGTAAGCTTCTTGTGCCAATTCCTCTTGTTTTCTCGTAACATCTTCTGGATAATATTCACCAAAGACTTATTAGATGATTTTGCAAGCCTATTTCCCTAAGGATAATATGCAGTAGAATGAAAAATTCTAATGTGATATTTATCACAAAAATCGATCATCTTCTTGGATTTGAAAGCAACTACATTATCTGTGATAATCTTGTATGGACAACCAAATCTTGACAAAATGTTATTTTCAAGAAACTAAATGATAACTGAATCAGTTGCTTGCCTAGTGGGAATAGCCTCAATCCATTTGGTAAAATAATCTATAGTAGTTAGAATCCCTTTGTCTTGAGCTGAAGATGGAATGGTTCTTGGACTTCAATTGGTTTAAGAGGCAAAGGTAAAAGTTTCAGGATTTTTCCTTGAAATATCTGGCACTCATGACAGCTATTAATTGTTTTATAAACATCAAAAAACAAGGTGGGCCAATAGAAACCTGCTCTTAAGATCTTATTTGCTGTGGTTTTCCAATAAATATTGCCTCCACAGTCACCCTTATGGAAATCTGTCATAACTTTCTCAATTTCACCTTCAACTAAACAATTCAATAATATAGGACATCATTCAGAATGCAGTATTTCAGTGCTTTCAATTTCAGTGATCTCGGTTTACTGCTTGGCATTCCAGGAGGAGGATTTAGATGTTGCAGAATATATACAATATCAGCATACAAGGGAGATTAAGAAAAGATCTCACCTATCTCAAGAAAATTTTCAGCAGTTTTTTCATCAGATAATGCAACAATGAAGTTTATGTCTAAAGCATAGATATTAGAATATGCCATCAGTTTTGCTAAGCCTTATCCTTCGATTAATTTTGTGGGCTTATTTTCCAAATCATGCTCTAGCAAGGCTGCAATCCATTTTCCTCTACAACCTTCTGGATCATTATGAGTAAGTACTTCTTTAACAACAACATTTGGCACATAAGCAATGACATGAGAATGTAAAATGTACACTGTGAAATATTTCAATGCTTTGACCAATGCTAAAGCTTTTTTCTCAATGATATTATACTTTAAAGCGACATCTCTTATTGTTCTACTAAAGAAATAAATAGTTTGTTTTGAGTTTTGATTTTTCTTCTGCATTAAAACAGCTGCAAGTGTATGCTCTGAGGAAAATGAGAAAATAATAAAATCAAGTGTATAATTTGGACTAATGAGAATATGAGCATGATATAGAGCTAATTTGACTTCATTGAATGACTTATTTTCTTCCTCATACCATTTTACTTTAGTATCTTTCTTTTTCAGTAATCTTCCTCAAATGTTCAACAAGATTTGGAACAAACCCTCTCAAAAAAATAATTTTACTATTGAAAGATTGAATTTATTTTTTACTCCTTGGATAATCTAAGTTCTGAATTTCTTCAATCCTTGAAGGATCTACTCTTATGCCATCTTTAGATATAATATGCCCCATTAATTTACCTTATTCCTGTTGTAAATACTTAGAGGAGGGGCGAATCAGTATTCCTTTCAATTAGAGCATTAGTTAATCTTCAATTATTATCAGTGTTTGTATAATGATAGAAGTAAAAAAAAGGAAAAAAAATGCACGCAACTTTTAAGGTGGAAACCCTCTCCAAGACAAAAACCACCTAAATTTTTTTCTAATAATTATTTAATATTCAACTCCAATTGAAAATAAAGCTCCAACTTCCTAGAATCTAGAAAAGCATTCTTCTCCAGTGCCCACTGGATGGACACTCCAACGACCGAGATTCTTTAGTAGTCAACTAAACAGATTCCCCAACACCCAATGAGCTATAACTCACCCTATCACCACCCTACCACCCTAAATTTTTCACAGGCTTGAACCTATTGGTGACTTCATGCACCAACCTAGCACCACCCTACCATCCTATAGAATAATAAAGCAAGAATGGACTCCTGTACCATGGAAAATGATCCACTTTTCAATGATATAGAATGATGTTGAAGAAGAAGACACACTAGACCATAAACCCAACTATGACACAACCGCCTAATGATGATCCTAGACCTCCTGACTCCACCTATTCAACTCTTGGCAGATAGACACTTGTACAATTTTTACAATGATGCATTTACAATGACTTAGTACAATGATACCTTTACAATGATTGTATGCAGTGTTGCCCACTTGAAGACTTCATGTACTGAACTTATTGCTGATTTTCTGTACCTTGATTGCTGCTTTACTCATGCTACCCTCTGATGCACCTTGCTTTGCTTTTCTGCCCTAAAAAGTGTGGTCCTTTGCAGCCCTTGACAACACATGATCTAGCTTTTTCTTGCCTTCTAGGATCTCGATATTAAATTTGGTGTATCTCTGTTATTTCAGCTCCCCAATATGTTATTTTCAATTCTATAGTATTACTCTAAGTATTTTTTTCAATGCCATAGGTCTGATCCAAATTGGATTCTTCAAGAGAGAGTTATGCCCAATCTCCCACAATGACCTAATTATGGACTATTTCAGTAGAGAAAACTTTTACGGTGTGCCACGTGTCACTGTTTCTTCATTAGGCTTTGAAATTGATACAGTGAAAAAAAAAATCTGTTCACTATCTTCCACTTTTTACAGAATTCCAATTCGATACTCAGAGAGAGAGTTATGACGATTTTCCCAAGGTCACTTCTTTGAGATGAAGTTCAGGAGCCTGCACAAACATTGACTTCCACAGATCATATCTCCAAAAATATTGCGCACCTTGATCTGAAATTTTTACATGAGATTCCTAGATATTTAGGATTTTCCACATAAAAATTTCAGCTTCTGAACCTTTATAAAAAAAAAGTTAGAGTGAAAATTTCATGATGACCTGTTTCAGATAGAAAAATCCCTACATGAGGAGGATATGAGTATCACAATTTATATAAATGATTAGGTTGAAAGGAGCTTCAAAAAGTGAACGTGGGAGGGATTTTAGGAGCTTAAAAACTATTAATTATTTACTTTTCAATGACCCATGCCACAACCCTATGGGTTTTTAGCCCACTAACTTGGGTTACAAACTTCAAACATGAATATCTCTCAAACCGTGAAGAATTACGTGGCGTGCCATATATCAACGGAAACATCTCAACAAGTAGAAACCATAAAAATAATTCTTAACCCATAATATAGTAATTTTGTAGGTCAAAATTACCATGCATTATTGGGGTAGCCCCTGGTGCTGCTTGGGTTGACATCAATGACAACCATTGATAAACAATATCTTCCTTTGGCATTGATGGCAACACAAGTACTCCCCCTGCGATCATGACACCTCTTCCTACAAAATTCTCTCCCCCTTTGACATCAATGGTAAAGGGTAACTCCCCCTTACACACAACCATGCTACGGACCTGTACACACTTCCACTCCCCCTTTATATTCTGAAAAAGGAAAACCTAATGAGAACTTGGGAGAATCCCAAGCTTCTGGCGAAGATATTCAAATGCTTCATGAGGTAAAGTTTTAGTGAAGATATCATCAATTTGTTCTTTTGTACCAACATACTCAAGTTTGATATTCTTTTCAACGACTTGTTCTCTAACAAAATGATATTCAATCGGAATGTGTTTTGTTTTTGAATGCATGACAAGATTATTGGAGATGTTGATGGCGCTGGTGTTGTCACAGAATATGGAAATAGGCTCACTGAATTGCACTTGAAGATCTTTAAAATTTTGTTTCATCCAAAGGACTTGAGTACAACATGCTGCCGCTACAATATATTCTGCTTTCGCTATAGATAACGAGATTGAGGTTTGCTTTTTTCTCAACCATGATACGAGACAACCACCTTGATAGAATGCTGCTCCACTAGTACTCTTACGATCATCAACGCTTCCTGCCCAATCTGCATCTGTAAAGGCTTGAATAATGAGATTGTTACCCTTGAGATACCACAAGATATATTCTTCTATTCCCTTTAGACATCAAAGAATTCTTTTGACAACAATAATATGTGGTTCTTTTCGTGCTTCTCTGAATCTTGCTACTTGTCCAACTGCTTGCATAAAATTTGGCCGGGAGGCTATTACATATAGAAGACTACCAATCATAGATCTTTACAACCTCTGATCCACATCCTTAGATGAGTCATCTATGCTCAATTTGCAACCTGTTACCATCGGAGTAAGGACGGGTTTGCAATCTTCCATTTTTAATTTCTTGAGCATTTCCTTGATGTACTTGGCTTAACATATAAACATTCCTTTCTCTTGCTAAGAAATTTGAAGCCCTAAGAACTATGTCAGCTCACCAAGTAAAGCCATCTCGAACTCACTTTGCATATTTGTAGAAAAGTTCTTACTTAGTTGATCATCATTGCTACCAAACATTATATCATCCACATATACCTCAACGATTGTTAAATTATCTTTATCTATTGGTACATAAATATTGTTATCAACAATACCTTTCTTGAACCCTTGTTGACGTAGATATCCATCAAGATGAGCATACCATGCTCTGGGAGCCTACTTGAGACCATATAGAGCCTTATTTAACCTGCAAACATAGTCTTCTTTTTCTGATAGTAGAAAACCTTCAGGGTGTTCGATTTAAACTTTCTTCTAATTCACCATTCAGAAATGCTGACTTAACATCCATTTGGTAGACTTTGATTTTTCTTGAACATGCATAGGTGAGAAACATTCGGATGGCTTCCATTCTGGAAACTGGTGCAAATTTTTCGTCTAAATCAATTCCTTCCACTTGTGCATAGCCTTTGCAAACCAATATTGCTTTGTTTCTGGTAACCTGTCCATATTCATTCAATTTTTTCCTGAACACCCATTTAGTCCCAATAAAATTTTTATCTTTTGGTCATGGAACTAATTCCTAGGTGTTATTCTTCTCGATTTGATCCAATTCTTCATCCATAGCTGCTACCCAATGTTCATTCTGGCTGGCTTCCTCAAAACTACTAGGCTCAAAGGTGTAGAAATTTATTAATACTCATATTATTACTAGATTCTCCTGATCTAACAAATTAATCTTATGTTAAATATAGAATCCCTCCACTTAATTCTTTGTCTAAATTAAATCGCCAATTGCAAACACATATGAAGCAAAATCAATCACACATAAATACAGTTGTTTAACGGGAAATATTAAAGCTAAAAACCCCAAATATCATATATTATGTATATCAATGGATCATGTAATAATCTCATATAAAGCTTAAAATCAACAATCATTACACACTATCATGCATAAATTTGCATATCTATGCACCAATTTCTTGACTCCTGACAGCCTGCCTCCACTGCACAATCCCTGCTGAAGAAGACCTCTGAATGAATTCAAATTGACCTTGCCTTGACTGCACAATCCTCATTGGCATCTCCAATGTGTGTCAGATGCATTGAATGCATCACTATAGTCACAACAGATAGTCTATCTCACCCTTTCACCTATCTCTCCACTGGGTTTCCACTAGAACTGACATGCGTAGTTTACTATTGTATTTGTTCAGTTGCAAGTGAGTCTCTAGTTGTGAATTAATTAAATAATTAATTCACTAAACTCTCACTAGTGTATCTTTAGTTAGAACTAGATACAACTAGCACAACTGAGTTTAACTCACTTAACTGAGTTAAACTGAATAACAACTCCCATAACTACTCTTCCAACTCTGTCACAACTTTGCCACTTCAGTTCTAACTGAGTCCTCCATGCATGAGTCACTAACCACCCTAGGAATTGCGTAATTCCTCCAGGCCATTGATTTTCCACATCTGTTCACTGAAATAAAGTGCTCCAAGAAAATAAGTTACTATTTATTGTCTAATTATTATTAAGGGCTAATAATAATCAACATGCATTCCATTTTTGGATTAGCAATCTATAAATATACTTTTCCAAATATTATAAAAATAGAAACTCATATAAAGATAGAATTTTCTCAACCATCTAGAATCAACGTCTTGCTCATTTTAGAATATGCTCACCATTCTAAAAATAGACATACACCTAAAAATAGATTGTGTGGGCCCCACCTAGTTTAGGTGATTATTTTTCACTAGGATCAAGGAATGACGTTTTTGGATGCCACTTTCACTGTTTCTTGTTGCAATATTCAACAAAATGTTGCTAGGAAAGCAATGTGAGCTTGTTGTGATGAACAAAGCTGTTGACCTTCATTTATTTCACTAGATTTTATTTGATGGATGGTTCTTTTGATTCCATTCTTTTGTTCTCTTTATAGGAGCTTCTTGTTATTGTTCTAGTATATCTTGATGATCATTATTTACTTCTTCCTGATTGATAGTTGCTTGTTGTTCTAGAATTTTCTCTGTGTCTTTTTCAGACTTTGTCTCAAGTTTCAAAGATTCTAGATCCTCATCATTATTTGTTAGAACACCATCTTCATAAAATGTAACATTTATGCTCTCCACTATCTTTTTTTGTCTTCGATTATAGCATTTGTAGGCATTTATTTTGTGTGAGTAGCCAACAAAGATACCTTCATCAACACGTGATTCAAACTTACCCAAATTTTGATCTTCTCTTTCGATATAACATTTTCTTCCGAAGATTTTGAAATATTTTACATTAGCGGGTTTTCCTTTCAATAATTCATATGGGGTCTTGTTGCAATTAATTCTGAGAAGATTTCGGTTGATAATGAAGACTGTCATATCAATTTCTTGAACCCAGAATTTTTCATCCAATTTTGAGTCCTTCAACATTGTTCTACCCATTTCATGTATGGTTTTGTTCTTTCTTTCAGCAACTCCATTTTGCTGAGGTGTTCGTGCTGTTGAAAATTGTCTTTTATTCCATTTTCGTCAAAGTATTGCTGAAATAATTTGGAAGTGAATTCTCCGCCATTATCTGATCTTAGATACTTTATTTTCAAATCAGTTTCATTTTTTACCAACTCCTTGTAGATCTTAAAGCACTCAAATGCTTCAGATTTTTTCTTTAGGAAACTAATGGTTGTCATCCTGGTATAGTCATCTATCAATAACATGAAATATAATTCTCCATCTAAGCCTTTTGTTCTCACAGGACCACATATATTAGTATGTATCAATTCCAATGGATGTGATGCAAAGTGTTCTTTTGTTTTAAATTGGAATTTTGTCTACTTGTCGTGTCGACGGGCCTCACATAGTGTGTTGGAAGGTTTTTAGATTTTTGGCAATTCTCATACTGCTTCCTTTTTGCTTATCCTGACAAGATTGACAAAGTTTATGTGACCCATTCGTTTGTGCCATAACCAGCTTTCATCTTCTTTAGCTAGTAGACATGCTTTAGTTACTTCATCCATAACATATATGTCGTTTGGAGCTCCACTTGCTGTAGCCACAATTTTACCATACCTTCCTTTCCTGATTTCATATTTTGTGGAGTTGAATAGCGTTGTGTGTCCTTGATCACACATTTGTCTAACATTGAGCAGATTGTGATTCATGTTTTCAACCAATAGAACATTCTTGGCTATAACATATTTGCTTCCGAGAGTGACGATACCTGATCCTATAACATTTGAAGATCCATCATTTCCAAAGGATACAGTTCCATCCTTCTTCTCTTTCAGAGATACAAATTTCCTTTTATCTCCAGTCATATGCGTTGAGCAACCACTGTCAATATACCACACATCTTTGTTGTTTTGAGCCTTGAGAGCGAGAGCACAATTATTAGTCTTCTTCTTCTTCCATTTTCGTTTGTTTTGTGCTTCGAAGATTATTCTGGAGGATTTTCAAGTTTGCAGTCTCTGGCTATGTGTCCAAATTTATGACATTTGTAACATTCCATATTATTTCTTAAATTTTCAAATCTATTGTTGTTTCGTTGAGCCCTGGGAGGTTCATATTTGAAGGATCTCCTGGAATCATATTGGTTCCTAGGGTATGTGCGACATTCTTCATCTTTATGACAAAATTTTCCACATAAATAACAATGGCCATGAAACATATGTTGGTACCTGGATGGAAATCTTCATCGAGGAATCATCTTCCAAGGATGTTCTTGCGAATATTGTCCAATGAAGTCTACATGCATGTCAGATCTCATAGGTTCATTGTATTTTGTTGTAGAAGGTCCTACTTCTTCTTCTTTGTAACTGAGGCCAATTATGTCATTGTAAGATCGTTGATTGTTGATGAGTTATTCCAATGCCCTTGAGTTGTTGGCATAGTTTTGGAGAGTTTTCCCTTCTTCACTTCCTTACGGAGCGAGACTACTTCAGCTTCTAATGCTTCCCTTTCTTGGTTGCTTTCATCCAACTTCTTTTGAAGTGGTTCTTCAATTCATTTGTGTTCTTCAACTTCAATTTTGAGACCTTGAACTTGTTCTTCAAGAGTATTAGAATGGATCTTCTCAACGTTTAGCTCTTTTATAAGCGTGATTGCCTCCTTAGAAAATTCTTCTATGGTCAACCCTTCTTCTTCATTGTTTGATACCTCTTTTCTATTGTGCTTGGCCATAAACAATACTCTCTCATTGGCTTCTTCTTTGTTGTCATTGTCTTCATCGGATGATGAGCTATCTTCTTTAGAGAGAAAGTTCCTTTTGGATCCTTTATTTTTTTCTTACTTGTTGAATTTCTTAAAGCCTATCTTTCCTTTTGAGTTGCCATCACTTCTGTTCGGACATTTTTCTGCGAAATGCCCAACCTCACCATAGCCAAAACGTATCAATGGAAGTTTACCTTTGAATTTTCCATTACCAATTTTTAGTTTTCTCATAAAGTAAGCATATTCTTCATCTGAAAGACCACCTTCATCATCTCCCTTTTCTTCACAATTGCAGGTGCATGTCTTTTCAATTGAAGGTTGTTTTTCCTTATTGGTTTTCTTAGATGTAACGAACGCAATTTCTAGATCCGAAGTACCCTCTTCTTCATCAAGTCTCATTGCATATGCTATGAGAACTCCATGCAATTCCTCTTTGTTGAGTTTGTCCAGATTTGCACTGTATTCTAAGACTGATACCTTTGGGTTGAATCTCCCTGGTAATGTTCTAAGAATATTTTATATAATATTCTTCTCATCAACTGTCTCTCCCAATCCTTCCAGAGTATTGGTTATTCATCAACGTATTGGAAGTATGCAGCAATGTTTCCATCTTTCATTCTGAGTTGCTCAAATTTTGCTCTATAGATTTGAAGCTTTGCTTTTTTGACATTTGAATCACCTGCAAATATATTCTCAAGCTTGTCCCATACATTTTTGGTGCTTTTACAACCCAACACCTTATGATAAGCAGATTCAATAAGTCCACTGATAATAATATTCTTTTCTTTTGCATCATTTACCAAATTCTTCTTACCTTATTCATCTGCAGTTGATGTAAATCCATTTTGAATAGTGCCCATACTTCGTAACCTTGCACCAATAGATAGACCTCCATTCTTCCTTTCCATAGTGCATAATTATTTTCATTGAACAGAGGTACACCATTCCTAGTATGCTCCATGACCTCCTTCTAGCTGTTAAAATTCTATTGAAGGAACCAAGCTCTGAAACCAATTGTTGGAAATAATCAGAGGGGGGGTGAATCAGTATTCCTTTCAATTAGAGAATTATTTAATCTTCAATTATTATTAGTGTTTGTACAATGATAGCAGTAAACAAAAGGAACACAAATGCACACAATTTTTAAGGTGGAAACCCTCTCCGGGACAAAAACCACCTGAATGATTTTCTAATAATTCTTTAATATTCAACTCCAATTGAAAATAAAGCTCCAATGTCCTAAAATCTATAAAAGCATTCTTCTCTAGCTCCCACTGGATGGACGCTCCAACACCCGAGATTCTTCAATAGTCAACTGAACGGATGCCCCAACACCCAATGAGCTACAAATCACCCTAGCACCACCCTAACACCCTAAATTTTTCATAGGCTTGAACCTGTTGGTGACTTCATGCACTAGCCTATCACCACCCTACCACCCTATAGAAGAATAAAACAAGAATGGACTCTCGTACCAGGGAAAATGGTCCACTTTACATGATATAGAATGATGTAGCAGAAGAAGACACACTATACCATAACCCCAACTATGTCACAACCACCTAATGATGATCCTAGACCTCCCGACACCACCTCTTCAACTCTTGGAAGATAGACACTTGTACAATTTTTATAATGATGCATTTACAATGACTGAGTACAGTGATACCTTTACAATGACTGTATGCAGTGCTGCCCACTTGAAGACTTCATGTGCTAAACTTATTGCTGATTTTCTACACCTTGATTGCTGCTCTACTCATGCTACCCTCTGTTGCACCTTGCTTTTCTCTTCTGCCCTAGAAAGTGTGGTCCTTTGCAACCCTTAACAACACATTATCTAGATTTTTCTTGCCTTCTAGGATCTCGATATTGAATCTGGTGTATATCTATTATTTCAGCTCCCCAATATGTGATTTTTAGTTCTGTAGTAGTACTCTGAGGCTTTTTTTTTTCAATTCCATAGGTCTGATCCAAATTGGATTCTTCAAGGGAGAGTTATTCCCAATCTCTCACAATGACCTAATTATGGGCTGTTTCAGTAGAACGAACTTGTACAACATGCCACGTGTTATTTTTTCTTCATTCAGCTCTGAAATTGATACAGTGAAAACCAAATTCTATGCACTATCTGCCACTTTTTACAAAATTCCAATCCAATACTCAAAGAGAGAGTTATGATGATTTTCCCAAGGTCACTTCTTTGAGATGAATTTCAGGAGCCTACAAAAACACTGACTTCCACAGATCATATCTCTGAAAATGTTGTGCACACTGATCTGAAATTTTTACAGGAGCATCCTCGAGATTTTGAATTCGCCTCATAAAAATTTCAGCTTCTAAACCTTCGTACAAAAAAATTTAGAGCGCAAATTCCATGATGACATGTTTCAGATAGAAAAATCCCTACATGAGGAGGATATGAGGATCACAATTTATATAAATTCTTAGGTTGAGAGGGGCTTCAACAAGTGAATGTGGGAGGGATTTTAGGAGCTTAAAAATTATTAACTATTGACTTTTCACTGACCCATGCCACAACCCCATGGGGTTTTAGCCCACTAATTGGGGTTACAAACTTCAAACATGAATATCTCTCAAACCATGAAGAATTACGTGGCGTGCCATATATCAATGGAAACATCTCGACAAGTAGAAACCATCAAAAGCATTCTTGAACTAGAATATAGTAATTTTGTAGTTCAAAATTCCCATGCAATATTGGGGTAGCCCCTGGTGCTGCTTGGGTTGACATTAATGACAACTGTTGATCAACACTTCCATAACAAAGAGGCTCTTCTTTAGATTTAATGAAATACCAAACTTTCTGCACTTTTCGAAGACCGTCTTTAAATGCTGCAAATGGTGTTCATCTGTCTTTGAGAAAATAGTGATATCATGAAGGTAAATAAATAAAAACAAATATTTTTAATTGGCAAAAGAAATATCCATTGCTCTTTGAAAAGTTTCCCCTGCATTCTTCAATCCAAAAGGAATTTTGGCATACATGAAAGTACCCCAAGATGTGGTAAAAGTTGTCTTTTCTTGATCATCTGGGTGGACAACAACTTGATTGTATCATGAGTATCCATCTAACAAAGAAAATCCAAATGATCCAACTACCCTTTGCAAAATGTGATCCATTTTTGGTAGTCGGTAATTGTCTTTTAAGGATACTTTGTTCAGATTTCTAAAATCAATGCACAATCTTATTTCTCATGTCTTCTTTCTCACAGGTACTATATTAGACATCTAATTAGAGAAACGAATAGGAACTATTATTCCAGCAATGAACAATTTGTTTACTTCCTTCTAAATAGAAGGCATCAATTTAGGATTCATCCTTCTCAACTTCTGGCGAAATGGTTTTTGAAATGGCTTCAAAGGAATAGTATGTTGAATAATGATTTTATCATAGACCTTCAAATCTGAATATTTCCAAGAAAATACATTTGAAAAATTGAGACATAAGTATTGCATACTTGGCTTTCATTTTTGGACTCAAATATTTTTAAATCTGCACCATCTTTGTTTTTTCTGAAGTACCAAGATTTAAATCTTCCACACCCACCTCTGTTGGTGACATAGTAGGCTTCCTTGCAACAACCTCCTGGTCAAAAATTTCTTCCAAAGGTACCAAACCTCTTGGAATAGAATTATCCTTAAGTTGTAGTACTTACATCTTTGTATCATGAATTTATTGGTCATCTACTTGGGCATTTATGAATTCTACTTTTGTTTGCAAGAAGTTATTTATTATTGAATAAATCTCTGGATTATCCACAGTGTTAAAAAACAATGGTCATTTTCAATATTGAACATTGTACAGGAACAGTAGGGCGATGTTTGGAATTTATTTCATATTTTTTGTTTGGATACAGAGGAATTTTGAACATACTAGCAGAAGTGGCCAGAGAATCAGCTATAACATTGTTGTTTCTAGGAATTAATGACAGAGTATATTCAGGAAATGTTTTAAGGATATCTAGGACTGCATTTCTATAAGTTCTCATTCTGGGGTATTTGTCTTGGTACTCTCCTTTGACTTGATTGATAACTAACTCAGAGTTTCCATATACAAAAAAAAATTCTTTGCACCAAGCTTTTTTTTAAATTTTAGGCCAGCAATTAAGCCTTCATATTCAACTTCATTATTTGTGCAGTCAAATGCTAGTTTGTAGGAATACATTCTATTATTTGGAGGGATATCCAATGATTGATTAATTGGGTTTTGAATCCATATTCCAATACCATCAACTTCTTTTCACATGGATCCATCAAAATCCATAGTCCAAAGACTATTTTCTTCATCTGGAAGGTGTAGATCAGATTGCTAATTTTTATTTTCTTTTTGAGATAGCTCTGTTATATCCAAAATTTTTGTTTTTTCTATTGTTTTCTTATTTTATTCTTGAGGAGGTGTTTTCAATTCCAAATTGTTTGACACTATTTTACAAAATTATGTTTCTGCCAATTCTGAAATAGAATCTAATTTTTTTTTATTTTTTTATTTTTCTTCAATCAAAAAGTCTGAAGATGTTGAGAATTCTTCATTAAATAAAATAAAAGACTCTAAATTTGTATGTACAACATGAATGGGATGATTGTTAAGCCTTTCTCTTGTACTGATCATATACTTCATCTTACTTTCTTTATAAATTTTCCTAAACTATCCAAAAATAGGAATGGTTGCATATGAAAAGTCAAGCTGCAATGTCCCTCTAAGCTTTCCTCCCCATGATCTAGAAAGTAATATTCCATACCTAGGTGGAATATCAGCCACAAAAACATCTATGAGGACATTCTTGGCTGGAATTTGTTCTAGTGAAACCACTAAATAAGTCCAAGACATTTCACCCTCCCTGAATTAAATGAATAGAGGTGATGGTAAGGTCTGGTGATGTCTAGTCCTAACTTGTCCATAGTGGCTTTAGGCATAGGGTTGTGGGATGCTCCAGAGTCAAGCATGGCATTGTGAAGAATACAATTACGGATCTTGAGACTTAATTAAAAAGGAGTAACTTCACTATCTTCTGATTTGCCAGAACGGCAAGACCAAAAAGAAGCTTGGGATGATCACCACTCAAGTTAAACATATCATATGTTTCATCAACTCTAAGAAACTTAGTAACTTGAAACTTGTATTGATCATTCTTCATTATCTCAGTCAATGGAATAGAAACCTTCAGTTTAGGAATTTCATTTTCATGGAAAAAATGAGCAAAATGGTTATCTACCTCTTTTAGTAATGTGTCCTTCTTTTTAGGCAGTTATTTGGATGAAGAGTCTTTCTTCTACCCTCCTTCTTGAACATCTTGATATTTTCTTTGGTTGTTGGTGGATGCTTCATTAGATTTAGGAGAAGTAGAAGTAGCAGGTGCTTTTTCTTTTCCTCTATTTGGTGCAGTAGCTTCTTTTTATTGAATAGTGGTTTGAGAGCTTTGCTTCTTTTGATTGAAAACTATGGGAACATTTATGCTCCTCAAACCATACTTCCTTTGAACTTGGGTGAGGGAATTTTGATAACCTCTTTGATAATATTCATTACAAATTAAATCTTCATTTGACATGGCATATTTTTGGTATTATGATGCACAAATTTCTGTAGAGTATTGATCTTCTTTTGTGAGGAAAATAGTTTGTTGATTTTCCTCAAATAAATGATTTTCTCCAGAAATTTCTTCTTCATCATCTTCATCAGGGCCTTCAGTATAATTTTTTTGGAAAGGTGTCCTAACCTGTTATTGAATTTCTGGATCCTGAATCCTCTGTTCCCTTTTTTTAATCATGTATTGGGGTTGTTGATTTTGACCCCTAAAATTGGGATTTCTTATAGAAAGTTCAGCTTGTCGATCAGCACTAGACATATTATCCATCATTTTCTCCATAGATTTAATAAAAGTATCAATTTTTCCCTCTGATGAAGTGAATGTTTCTTTTTTTATTGTGACTCTTTTCGATCTTTTGACCTTAGATTTTTTAATAATCAAATTGGCCTCTACACTTATTGCATTTCTTTGCATTTCTTCCAAGGTTGATGGGTTTCTCTTTCTCAATTGATAGGCCATGTGAGGGTCAAAACCATCAGGATAATGGAGTAAATGAAGGCCTGGGGGTGGTTTGATATTATCAAGAATTGAATGTTATATCTTATTAAATCTAGTTTTGAATTCTTGGACAGACTCATTTTTATTCCTTTTCAATGCATTATATTCAACTAGGATTTGTAGTGGATTTTTCTTCTCTTCCTATTTTTCCATGAATAAATCAATTAGTTGTTGTGAGGTACTAATTGTACCAGCCCCAAGAGAGCGAAACCATTTCTTTACTTCTCCAGAAAAACTTTGAGCAATAATACACATCTTAGCATCTTCATTATCTATTTCTTCAAGGACTATAAAATCAGTTACTTCAACCACATGTTGATTAGCTGTAACTTATGATGTTCCATCAAAGAGAGGCAGCCGCTGACCATAATTTTGAGGTAAGGCAGTAAGATGTCCTGGTAAAATCAATGGAGAAAATCTGGCCATCATTAATGGAGGAGGTGGTGGAGTTGTATATTGTGGTGTGGTTTGAATAAAGGTTTGCAAAGGCAAAGATGGAATGAAAGGAGGAACAAAGGATGTAGTTGTATGAGATGGTGAGGTAAAAGAAGAACCAAAAGCCTATTGCTAACATTGAAAATAGGCCTTTTCATAAGTTTCTTGAAATTTATCTACTAGACCTTTTAAGTTTATAGAAATTAGACCAAACTTCAGTATCAGTTTCAGACTCGAAGGTTTCAGAAAATGTTGTAAAAGACTCAAAATCAAAGGGATCAAAATTTTCTTCTGAGAGAAAAGTTTCAGACTTAGTTCTAATTAAATATTTTTCAGATTGTGGAGAGAAAGCCAAATATTTTGAGAAAAAACTCGTAGGCAGGGAATTTGATTTAATTAGTGGAGGAAAAAATCTTCTTGACCATCAAGACTTAGTCTTTTTTTTTCTCAAAATACTTTTAGGATTGTATACCAGTGGTGATGGATTAGGGTCAGTGTTTTACCTGGTATATCTTTTAGGAGCCAGATTAATATCTGAATTATATGTTCTGGCTCAGGTTTTTACCTCAGCCTGTTCAGAAAAAGCTTTCCCAAGGAATATTTATCATTTGTTCCCCAAAAACGGCACCAAAAAATTTATCACTCTCCTCAAAATTCCTAAGCTGAAATGAGGAGTGAAGAAAGGTAACGACAGACCAACTTTTAGCTAGGCGGCTATCCCTACCTAACAAGAGAGAGCCCTCTCTGGTTAGATAGACCTAGCTAAAAGTTGGTATGTGGTTAAATTTCTTCACTCCTAATTCAGCCTAGGAAGTTTGGGGAGAGTGATAACAAAATGTACCAAACCTCTTGGAATAGAATTGTCCTTAAGCTGTAGTACTTGTATCTCTGTAGCATGGATTTCCTGGTCATCTATTTGGGCATTGATGAATTCTTCTTCTGTTTGAAAGAAGTTATTGATTTGCTCATCATTTTGAAACAATTACCAATATTGAACATTTTTAGGGACATTAGGGTGATGTTTGACATGTATTTCATATTTTTTGTTTGGATATAATAGGATTTTGAACATACTAGCAGAAGTGGCAAGAGAATCAACAATAGCATTGTTGTTTCTAGGAATTAATGACAAAGTATATTCAGGAAATGTTTTGAGAATATCTAGGACTGCATTTTGGAAAGCTCTCATTCTAGGATGTTTGGCCTGATATGATAACTAACTCGGAGTTGCCATATACAGAAAATTTCTCTGCACCAAGATTTTTCAATATTTTTAGGCCAACAATTAAGGCTTCATTTTTACCTTCATTATTTGTGCAGTCAAATGCTATTTTGTAAGAATACATTCTAACATTTGGAGGGATATCCAATGATTGATTAATTGGGTTATGAATCCATATTCCAATACCAGCACCTTATTTTCCCATGGCTCCATCAAAATCCATAGTCAAGAGACTATTTTCTTCATCTGGAATGTGCAAATTAGATGCCTATATTTTGTTTTCTATTTGACATACCTCTGTTGTATCCAAAATTTATATTTTTCTATTATTTTATTATTTTATTTTTGAGGAGATGTCTTCAATTCTAAACTGTTTGGCACTATTTTACATAATTCTGTCTTTGCCAATTCTAAAACAGAATTTGATTTTTCTGTATTTTCTTGTGTTTCTTCAATTAAGAACTCTGAAGAAGTTGAGCATTCTTCATTTAATAAAATAAAGGATTCTAAATCTGCATGTACAACATGGATGGGATGATTGTTAGGATTTTCTCTAGTAACGATCATATACTTCATCTTACTTTCTCTATAAAGTTTCCTAAATTTTCCAAAGATAGGAATTGTTGCATATGAAAAATCAAGCTGAAAATTTCCTCTAAGCTTTTCTCCCCGTGATCTAGAAAGTAGCATTCCATACCTAGGTGGGATGTCAGCCACAACAACATCCATAAGGACATTCTTGGCTGGAATTTTATCTAATGAGACCACTAAATCTTTGATAAGACCAAGACATTTCACCCTCCCTTAATCAAATGAATAGATATCATGGTAAGGTCTTATGATGTCTAGTCCTAATTTGTCCATAATGGCTTTAGGCATTAGGTTGTGGGATGCTTCAGATTCAAGCATTGCATTATGAAGAATAAAATCATGGATCTTGAGACTTAAGTAAAAGGGAGGAACTTCACTATATTTTGATTTTCCATCAACAACAAAACCAAAAAGAAGATCAAGATGATCATTACTCAAGTTAACCATATCAGATGTTTGATCAACTCTAAGAAATTTAGTAACTTGAAACTTGTACGGATCATTCTTCATTATCTCAATCAGAGGAATAGAGACCTTTAATCTAACAATTTCATTTTCATGGGAAAAATGAGCAGGATTCTTATCTACCTCCTTCTATGATGTGTCTTTCTTTTCATGCATTTCTTTGGATGGAGAATATTTCTTCTGTTCTCCTTCATCAACTTCTTCATCTTTTATTTGATTGTTGGTGGATGCTTCATTAACTTTAGGAGAAGTAGAAGCAGCAGGTGCCTTTTCTTTGCTTTTGATTGGTGTAACAACTTCTTTTTTTTGAGTATTTGTTTAAGAGTTCTGCTTCTTTTGATTGGGAACTAGAGGAAAATTTCTACTCCTCAAACCATACTACCTTTGAACGTGGGTGAGGGAATTTTGATATCCTCTCTGACAATCTTTAGTGCACATTAATTATTCATTTGACATGTCATATTGTTGGTCGTCTGATGCATAAATTTCTGTAGAATATTGATCTTCTTCAGTGAGGAATAAAGGTTTTTTATTTTCCTAAAACAATTGGTTTTCCCCATAAATTTCTTCTTCATTATCTTCATCAGAGCCTTGAGTATAATTCTGCTGGAATGGTGTTTGAACTTGTTTTTGACTTTGTGTATCCTGACCCCTCTGATCCCTTTGTTTCACATGTATTGGGGTTGCTGATTTTGACCCCTGAAATTGGGATTTCTAATAGAATGTTCAAGTTTTCGATCAGCATTGGACATCTTATCCATCATTTTCTCCATAGCTTTGATCAAATTATCAATTTTTTCTTTTGATGAAGTGGATGTTTCTTCTTTTATTGTGACTCTTTTATCTGTTTTGACCTTGGACTTTTTAATAATCAGATTGGCCTCTACACTCACTGCATTTCTTTGAATTTCTTCCAAAGTTGATGGGTTCCTTTCCCTCAGCTGATAGGCCATGTCAGGGTCAAAACTATCAGGATAATGGAGTAAAGAAAGACTTGGGGGAGGCTTGATATTATCATGAATTTAATCATATATCTTGTTAAATCTAGCTATGAATTCTTGGACAAATTCATGTGTATTCCTTTTCAGTGCATTATATTCAGCTAGAATTTGCAGTGGATTTTTCTTCTCTTCCCATTTTTCCATGAATAAATCAATTAGTTGTTATGAGGTACCAATTGTACCAGATCCAAGAGAATGAAACTATTTCTTTACTTCTCCATGAAATTTTTGAGCAATAATACGCATCTTAGCATCTTCATTGTATATTTTTTCAAGGTCTATAAAATCAGTTACTTTACCCACATGTTGATTAGATGTGATTTCTGAAGTTCCATCAAAGAGAGATTGCCTCTTACCATAATTTTGAGGTAGAGCAGTAAGTTGACCTAGTAAAAATAGTGGAGCAAAATTCACCATGGTTAATGGAGGAGGTGGTGGAGGTGTGAATTGTGATGTGGGTTGAATAAAATTTTGTAAAGGTAAAGATGGAATGAAATGAGGAATAGATGGTGTAGCTGTATGAGAAGATGAGGTAAAATATGTACCAAAAATATGTTGTTGATATTGAAAATAGGCCTTTTCAGAGGTTCCTTGAAATTTATCTACCATGCCTTTAAGTTTATGGAAATTGTACCAAACTTTAGTATCAGTTTCAGACTCAAAGGTTTCAGAAAATGGTGTAAAAGACTCAAAATCAAAAGGGTCAAAAGTAGCTTCTGAGAGAAAATTTTCAGACTTGGTTCTAATTGAATATTTTTTCAGATTCTGGAGAAAAAGCTAAATCTTCTAAAACAAACCTCATTGGCAGGGAATTTGATTTAATCAATGCAGGAAAAACTCATCCTTTCTGTCGAGACTTAGTTTTATGTTTTCTCATAATACTTTCAGGATTATATACCAGTGGTGATGGACTAGGGTCAGGGTTTCACCTAGTATATCTTTTTGGAGCCAACTTAAGATCTGAATTATATGTTTTGGCTCAGTTTTGACCTCAACATGTTCAAAAAAATCTTCCCAGGGAATATTTAGCAATCGCTCCCCAGAAATGGCGCCAGAAATGTTATCACTCTCCCCAACTTCCTAGGTTGAAAATAGGAGTGAAGAAAGGTAACCACAAACCAAATTTTAGCTAGGTAGCTAGCCATACTGTTACACAACACTTTTTCACCGTCCCTGCAATCCCTCGCCCCACATATTGGAGGGTATTTCCCATGACTTATGAGCAGTGTCATACTTTGAAAACACCTTCTTTGCATCCTTCTGCATAAGGAAATCATTTCTCCTGTTGAGCATTTCCTCAAAAAAGCACACAAAACCTATGTTTTGGCCTTGGCGTGGGTTTCCAGTTCACCCCTCGTGCCGATGTGGAAGATTTGCACTAGAGCCTGTGCCACCTGGCGCTCTGTCTCAGTGCAGTGCCTACACCAAGTTGTTTTAGGAATTTTTTTTAAAAATTAGAGGCGAAAGTTTCCTTCTAACCACCTCAGGGATGAGTCACTAGAAGTAGTTAAGTTGATCAGCCACGGATCTCCCTCTTTAGGTAGTGGTTTCCACCTCCCATGGGACACTCCTTGAAGATAGGTCTCCCTTCCATAATTATAGGGATCCTAACCTCTCCCTCTCCCTCTGTTAGGTCCCTATATCACTAGTATAGTCCCTTATTATTGTTAGTGTAAACCCCTTATTTTTATTATTGTACCCTTGTAACCCCCATTTTTTTATTATTGTTCCCTTAAATTATTATTGTTAGGTCGGCTAGGATTACATTGTGGCCCACTAGGATTACATTATGGCCCCATGGACTCCTATATATAGAAAGGAGGTTTTGTAAATTGTATCATCCAAGAATTGTTCATTTATGTAATGTATTGGAGGTTTCCCCCCCGAAGTGGCTTATTTCTAAGGCGTTGATATCTCTTTTCTTCTATTTTTGGAGCTGGTTACACAACATTTGGTATCAGAGCTTTGGATTCTAGGGTTTCGCTGCTCCAAACAGGTCATCGTGGCATGTTCGCTATAACTTTTTTTCTACGAAGTTTCAGAAGCTGAAATTTTTAGGGTGCGAAGCTGAAATCTTGAGGAAGGTTGTCTAAAAATTTCAGATCTTGGTTCGCAATATTTGAGGAGATATCATCTGTGGAAGTTAGGTATTTTTTCAGGCTCATAAACAGGTCATCGTGGCATTTGCGCTATAATTTTTTTTGTACGAAGGTTCAGAGTCTGAAATTCATATGGTGCGAAGCTGAAATCCTGAGGAAATTCGTCAAAAAATTTCAGAACTTGGTTCGCAATATTTTTTGGAGATATGATCTGTGGAAGGTAGTGCTTTTTCAGGCTCCTGAATTTCATCTCAAAGAGGTGATCGTGGGAAAAGTTCAATAACTCTCTCTCTGGGCATCAGATTGGAGTACCGTAAAAAGTGGTTGCAAGTACACGGACCGTAGTTTCTTGGCTATCAATTTCAGAGATGAAGGACAAAACAGTGACACGTGGAAAGCCGTACAAGTTCGCTCTACTGAACCAGTCCAAAGTTGGGTCATTGTGGCAGATTGGAAATAACTTTGTCTTGAAGAATCCAAATCAAGTCAGACCTATGGTGTCCAAAAGAGAATTTAGAGTGGCGACTTCAGTGCTGAATTTCAGATATTGAAGAGCCACAATCACAGAGATAATACAATTTCAATATTGAGCTCCTCAAAAGAAAGTAAAAGGTGTGTATTTTGTTTCCGAATTGCATAAGTCTTGTTTGAAGAATCAAGTTGAATTGATTGCAAGGGCATATTGTAGAATAGATATCAGTATTGGATTATAAAATGGACCCAAAAAAGAATTCAACACCCATTAGGCCTTTATAAATCTCTAATATGACTCATAAAGATGAAGAATGGCAACATGACATATCAAAATTACAAGAGCAAGTGCAACAAATTTCGCTCTCGCAAAGAGCAACAAAAAATGACATGGAAGTTTTGAAGAAAGGAGTGGAAACCAAGATGTATGGCTTGAAGAAAGGAATGGAATCTAAGATGGATGGTTTGAAGGATGGCATAGATGGCATGGAAGCTGGCATGGAATCCAAGATGGATGACATGGAAGCTAAGATCGATGAGAAAATGGAAAACATGAAAAATGTTCTAAAAGAAAACATGGAAGGTTTGACAAAGTTGATACAAGAAACATTTCCTAATGGTGAAAATATAGTAGAAGAACCTCATGATGAGAACAAAATAAATGTTGATCTTGATGTTGGCGGGAAGAACCACCATTCAGATATGGAGGGTTGATGGAAAGGATCCAAAATATATACTATAGAGGGGAGTAATATTTATCTCCATCATGCAAATACACAAAAGAAATTTCATGTTTTTGTTCCATGATTAACCAAAATATTTAAAGAATGATGTTATTTTATTTCAGAAAAAATTATCACTTGTCATTCATTATGGAGGAAATGATGGCTGTCGATGAGTGACAAAAGAGCAACACCTTTAGCCAATTGATAAATCTCAAACAAAAGGGTTTAGTGGGGCAGCACATTGAGGACTTCCAAAAATTGAATATAAGGGTAACTGATATTCCAGAGGAACACACGATTGATCTCTTCATAGGCACTTTAAAGGATAACATCCAACATGAAGTTCGCGTTTTGGAACCTGATTCATTGGAGAAGGCATTCAAGTTGGCAAGAAAAGTTGAATGTAAAATTATGGCAACAAGGAAGCCTACCACTCAATTCTATAAAGAAGGAAGTGTTGCTATGCCTAGATTTCCACAACCTACAAGGTTGACAC
Source organism: Pinus albicaulis (assembly GCA_034641835.2). NCBI lineage: Eukaryota > Viridiplantae > Streptophyta > Pinopsida > Pinales > Pinaceae > Pinus > Pinus albicaulis. The sequence goes on from CM076572.1 coordinate 634,791,585, forward strand.
CACAACAATTGGAAGAAAAAAGAGCAAAAGCGCTTTGCTACAGTTGTGATAGCAAATACACTAAAGGTCATAAGTGTGCTGAAAAGAAATTATTTTACATAGATTGTGAAGAAGAAGAAGAAAATGAACAAGAAGAGGATATACACCAGGAACCAGCCCTAGAACAGGAAGAAATGAATTCGACCATATCGTGTAATGCACTGGCAGGAATTACCACTCCTCAAACTCTCAAGATAGAAGGACAGATCAAGAAGAAAAAGATAATAGTGTTGATTGATTCAGGTAGCACCCATAATTTTATTCATTGTAAGGTAGCCAAGGAATTAAATTGTTTCGTATACCTAGCACTAGAATGTCAAGTGATGGTCGCAAATGGAGGAACTATAAATTGCTCTGGGAAATGCCATAATATCAAGCTAACCATGGGGTAATATGTATTGACTAGTCCAATACATTCCATTCCTATGGGAGGTGCTGATGTTGTACTAGGAGTACAATGGTTACAATCTTTGGGGACGGTAGCTTTTAATTTTCAAGAACTTTTCTTGAAATTTTTTTCAGAAGGAAAGGAAGTTGAATTACGAGGTATAGCAGGGAAGCCATGAAGGATAATAAGCTCTAATGTCATGACAAAGCTTCTAAAGAAAGAACAACGAGGCGTAATTGCACAATTATGCTCACTAGAAGTTCCAACATCAAAATCATCTATTTCTGCAGATCTCCAACAAGTCTTGGACAATCATTCCAAGGTGTTTGAAACTCCCAAATGACTCCCACCTATTCGTGATCATGATCATACTATTCATTTGATTCCAGGAAGTGTTCCTCCAAACATCAGGCCTTATAGATATCCTTACTTCCAAAAGAGCGAAATTGAACGTATGATTGCAGAAATGTTAGAGGCGGGTATAATTCAACCCAGTCAAAGTTCTTTCTCTGCTCTTGTAGTATTGGTACACAAGAAGGATGGATCATGGCGAATGTGTCCAAATTATAGGGAGCTCAATAAGCTCACCATTAAAGATAAATTTCCCATTCCTGTGATTGATGAATTATTGGATGAATTACATGGAGCAATTTATTTTACCAAGTTGGATCTTCGTTCAAGATATCATCAAATTAGAATGAAGACCGAAGATATTCCAAAAACAACATTTCGAACTCATGAGGGTCATTATGAATTTTTGGTCATGCCTTTTGGCCTTACCAATGCACCTTCTACATTTCATGGGTTGATGAATTCCATTTTCAAACCCTTCCTTAGAAAATTTGTGCTAGTATTTTTTGATGATATACTAATCTACAGCAGGTCTTGGAAGGATCATGTTGAACATGTTGACAGGGTGCCCAAACTATTGCAAGAGAAACAATTATATGCAAAAACATCCAAATGTTTCTTTGGAGTACAAGAGGTGGAATACTTGGGTCATGTTGTATCTCACGAGGGTGTTAAAGTAGACCCTAAAAAAATTAAAGCCATTAAGGAATGGAAAGTCCCCACAACCATAAAGCAGTTGCGAGGATTTATCGGATTAATAGGGTATTATCGCAAGTTTGTTAAGAATTATGGGAGAATGGCAGCACCTCTAATAACATTATTGAAGAAAGATGCATTTTCATGCACTCCTGAAGCAACTAAGGCCTTTGAACATCTTAAAGAGGCAATGTGCCTAGCGCCTATCTTAGCTATGCCAGACTTCACAAAAACCTTTATTGTGGAATGTGATGCCTCAGGAAATGGAATTGGTGTTGTTTTAATGCAGGAAGGAAGACCCATTGATTTTGAAAGTCATCCAATCAAAGGAAAGTATTTACAGAAACCTATTTATGAGAAGGAAATGTTAGCAATACTGCATGCACTAAAGAAATGGCGAACTTACCTAATGGGAAGACACTTCAAGGTTAAAACTGATCATGATAGTCTTAAACACTTTTTGGAACAAAGACTATCTTCAGAAGAGCAGCAAAAATGGGTCACAAAGATGTTGGGTTATGACTTTGAAATAATCTAAAAAAAGGAAAGCTTAATGTTGTTGCAGATGCACTCTCAAGAAAGAATGAAGAGGTGGAAGCATTGCTTTGTGCCATTTCTATTATCCAACCAGATTGGATAACCTAAGCAAGAGATGAATGGAAGAAGGACAAAGATGTATGGACACTCATTCAAAAGTTGCAGCAAGATCCTAGTACATCTGATACATTTAGTTGGAAAAATGATTCCTTATGGTACAAAGATCGCTTATATCTTTGTAAGAATTCCAACTAAAACAAAATATTCTTCTGGAATTGCACACTTCTCCTTTAGGAGGACACTCAGGATTTTTAAAAACTTACCACAGGGTGAAGAAAGATTTTTTTGGGATGGCCTTAAATCTAATATTCAAAAGTTTGTGGCGGAATGTTTGGTTTGCCAGCAGAATAAAGTGGAAACAATTAAGACCCCGGGACTTCTACAACCTTTATCCATTCCAAGTCAACGTTGGGAGGAGATTTCAATGGATTTTATCGCAGGTTTACCTAAGTCCGAAGGAAAGAGTGTCATCATGGTGGTAGTTGATAGAATTACCAAGTATGCACACTTTTGTGCATTATCTCCTCCATTTAAAGCAAGTACAGTTGCTACTACATTTATGGACAGAATTAAAAATCTACATGGAAGCCCAAGGGTTATTGTGAGTGACAGAGATCCCATTTTTACTGGAAATTTTTGGACGGAGTTATTTTCTTGTTTGGGTACTCAATTAGCTCATAGCTCATCTTATCATCCTCAATCTGATGGTCAAACTGAGATAGTAAATACATTTTTGGAAGGATATCTTCGTTGTTTTGTATCTCATAAACAAACACAATGGGTCAAGTGGTTACCTCTCGCTGAATGGTGGTATAACACTTCCTTCCATACTGCAGCAAAAATGACCCCATTTATGGCACTTTATGGATATCATCCACCATCCATCACATCATATTTAAGGGAAAATTCAAAGGTTCAAGCAGTGGAAGATCACATCGAGCATCAAGAAGAAGTTCTCCAACTCTTAAAGGATAACCTGAATTTGGCACAAAATCGAATGAAACAAAAGGCAGATCAACATCGCAGCGAGAGAAGTTTTGATGTAGGAGATTGGGTATTTTTACGGCTACAACCATACAAACAAATGTCCCTCAAGCAAGCTAAGAAGGATAATAAATTATTGCCAAAGTACTATGGTCCTTACAAGGTGTTGCAAAAGATTGGTACTATGGCATACAAATTGGAGCTTCCCGCTTCTTCGCGAGTACATCCAGTTTTCCATGTTTCATGCTTAAAGAAGGTTATAGGTGAAAATCTTCCAGTTCAAACAATATTGCCAGAACTTGATGAGGAAGGAAAATCATATTGGAACCTGAAGCGGTCATGGAAACAAGAACTCGACAGCTACGGAATCGATCAATTTCAGAGTATCTCATCAAGTGGAAGAACTTACCCACTGAAGATTCTACATGGGAGGATGAGAATTTTACACAGAAGCACCCAGAGCTACTCAAGCATTGAGGACAACACTTTTTTGAAGGAGAGGGGCATGTTAGGTCCCTATATTACTAGTATAGTCCCTTATTGTTGTTAGTGTAACCCCCTTATTGTTATTATTGTACCCTTGTAACCCCCATTTTGTTATTGTGCCCTTAAATTATTATTGTTAGGTCGGCTAGGATTACATTGTGGCCCACTAGGATTACATTATGGCCCCATGGACTCCTATATATAGAAAGGAGGTTTTGTAAATTGTATCATCCAAGAATTTTTCATTCATGTAATGTATTGGAGGTTGCCCTCTCGAAGTGGCTTATTTCTAAGGCGTTGATATCTCTTTTCTTTTCTTTTTGGAGCTGTTTTCACAACACCCTCCATAAAAACAGACCTTCTCCCTTTATGAAAGCTAGCTGAACTTGGAGAAGAATACTATAGCTGAGTAATTGCTATTGAGAAGGTAGAACCAAGGAGAACTCCGTAGAGAGAGTCCCATCTGAATTCCCAACGAGCCTTTATGAGACACGCTCCTCTTGAACCCTATTGGAGGAGACCACAACGTCGAAGCTTGGTTGTACTCTTCCTTTCATTTATTAATATACTCGACTATGGTGTTGGTTCCATCATTGTGTTATGTTGATTATTTAATGCAATTTATTTAGTCCTCTTCGACTAACTAATAGTAACGAATGTGAATTAGTATGTTGTATATTGTCATTGTTTCTTGTGTGTGTGTAGGTGTCCGAGCATGAAAGCAAGCAGACCGTGATCTATCAAACTAGGAGCGAGAGGCAGCCACTCTTCCGACGAAAAAAACAGCGTAGGACCTCCGGTAAGTCATCTATCGAATCTCCATCCATTCGTTTACTAGGAATCAATATTATAGCTTGTTATGTTTGTGGCTAGACCCACCCTAGGGCTCGTGGGATCGCCTCTATCCGCAGAGGGGATTTACCTCACCAACAAATTTGTGACTCCGCTCGGGATTCGTGCAAGTTTTTCTTTCATCCATTAGGTCTTATTTTTGGTCTTTGCTTGCTTATTTTTCCTTTTCTGATTATTCTGCTAAGTCTAAGACCCTTGTTCAGCCCCAGAGGATCAGATCTGACCTCTGTCTTTCAAAATTTTCCCTTTTTTCTGAGTGAACTGACTTAGTGCGCTTTCTATTCAGACAGTCGTGCTGATTGGCACTAGTTTCTAGTGTTGCGCCCATGCCATCCCCTGTTTGGCACTAATTACAGCCAAACAACCGTGCCGACCCCTGTAGGTTTTAGGGTTTGGTCAATTTTGAAGATTTTTGGTCAGTGCTTGTGCTTCTGGGTTATTTTTGATATGTCTTGAGTGCTTTGGGATTTTTTTTATTGTGATCAGCTTCCCTCCTTCAATTGTTTGTCTATTTCCTATCAGCATCGCAGCCTTAGGGTTTTTTAAGTGCTTTGGTATGCGGAGCCTCCTGTAGCAGTTTGAGTCTTTTGTTTCGCAGTCAACTTCATTCCTTGTTTGGTTGCATTCAGCTCCATTGATACGTTTGAGTGATTGCATTGGTTGAATGATTCTTACATCTTTCGTTCAATTTTGCTTCTTGTCACTCCAAGCATAGGTCACATTGCTTGTATGGGTCTGTTTGGAAATATTTCTTTGATTTGGGAGATTGCAACTTTGGTTTGAGTTTTGTTATGTTTGTTTTGGGTTGATTGAAATCAGTTTTCTTCAACTCTCACATTAACGTTCTCGAACTAGTGTTTTTGTTTATTTTTCATGTCATTTGGTGCATTGTTCGCTCTATTACATTGAAAAATTATAAAAAAAAATTGTTTGAATTTCATTGTGAAATTGAAAGTCTTTCGCATATCTAGCATTGAACAATTCTAGGAAAGATTTCTCATTTTCATTAGCTTGCATCAGATACTGTAGTGGATGCTTTTGCATGTTCTTATTATTTTCTATCGCTTGAAAACTCCTAACTTTCTCGTATATAGCTTTTCATCAAACGAAATGGTATCTTTTGGCATGTAGCTTGCATTTAGGGATTTTTGAGATCCAACATTCGGTAGGACGTTGGAATTGAAACGTAAATACAAAATCAACTTAAATTTACTCAATTAACCTAAGGCAACATTGAAACCTAATGAAACATATAGTGGTCTAAGTTAGAGATGTGTTCCGGCGTCTTTAAACCTAGCAGCTGTCGCTCGCCATCCGACTTCAGACAACACTAGTACGGACTTGCGCTCCTCGTACCGTTGAGTATATAAAGGGAGACCCCTCTAGGTTGCAATCCTTTTATCCATAGGAAGCTGAGTTTGTCGCCCTATAACCATGATACACCGAACACAACATTTGGGGAGACTACCTTCACGTACGTCAAGTCCTTGGTCATTTCTCTTTCATTTGAACACCATGGTGTATATGGCAGTTCACGGAAACTTGGTATACCCTCTTTCTTAGATTACCTGAGCAGCCATTTTTGATCTTTACTGACTCTTTAAATTTGAAAAGATCATCGAGCACTTGTCCTTTCATTCTCGTTTCAAACTAAAAATGATAGAGTCACCTTTTGCCTGTTTCTTGACTCTTAAAATATGAAACGATAGAGTTTTGTTTCAATTTCTTAAAAATTAACTGTCCATGAAATATTCTTGGTTAAAGTTAGCTTCCTTAGCGTTGTTTTAAGGTTTATTTTGATGGCGACGTTTGCAGAGTTCACTAACCAAGGAATCCCTTCCGAAGGGAATCCTGGTCCTTTTCCTGCTTTTGGGAATGTTGGTGCTCCTTATATGGAAACATTGTCCCTTCCTGGGTTAACTTTTGGGTTTCCTGTGTGGTTATTTTCAACCTCGGTGGTCCCGAGAGCTCCGGCCTCTGTTTGACCATCTCCTCCATTTGAACAACATCATGTTGATTCTAAGGTGGACCTCTCCCCTTCTTCGCCTATTTCTTCGTCCTCCTCTTCTACTTCGCCTAGTGAAAGTCTGGATTGCAATAAACAGGTGGCTAAGAAGAAGAAGAAGAAGACAGATAAACGAGAGACTAATGCTGCAGCTATTGCACTTAAGGAACCTTCCCTTGAGAAAATATCCAATATTCTGCGGAAATTCAAATTCCCTTGCATGTTGTGCAAAGGTAACCATCTGCTTCGAGACTACCCTGGCATTCCCAAGGTACTTGATGCATGGTCTGACGGCCGTCCGCTGTTGCCTTTGGCTTCTGGAAGTCATATTGGTAACACATCTTCAACTAGCTCTGATAAGACTCAAGAAACAGGGTACGATTACCAATCCCTGTAATTTGTGTGAAGGGCATCATCCCATTCACCTTTGTCTGTACATGGATGAGGCCAAGAGAGTGTTGGAAAACTCTACTATTTTTGCACCCAGCCTTCCACCTGGTTACCAGAAGATTTCTTCGAGTCCTCCGCTAGTTAATTCAATGATCAGTCAAGAGTCATCCTTGGTTGATCCCATTCCCTCATAAATTCAAATTCACGAATCCATTCCCCACCAACCATTGGTCGCGGAATCAGTCTATCTGACACCATCTATGGTTCATCAGGTCTTTTCCGTTGAGAGTGGATCTCATTCTCCTCATGTTCTTCTTGTTTCTTCAGATTCTTTGGACTTGGAGAAAGATTCTTCCATTCCTGTAGTTCAAGAAATTTCTCCTCCTACTCCCATGATGGAAGTTCTAAAGGATGCTCCTCTTATTTGATAACACCAAGAGAAGACCATCTCACTTCGATGGTATCTCCTCCAAGTAGTTTGATCGCTTCCTTCGATTGGAGTCGATTTGCAGGATACTGCCTTCCTTCTTATGTGCCTTCTGAGATCACGGTGCAGATATTTGATACAGTCGTACCTAGAACGATTATAGATGAAGGTGCATCTGTTAGTGTTTTGTCTTCAACTACTTGGCAAGCTTTTGGTTCTCCACCGCTTATGCCTGTTACCCAGAATCTGTTGGATTTTAACAGAGGAACTAGTCAACCATTAGGGATCATTCTGAAGTTGCCTGTTACTTTGGGGAGGAAAACCGTCTATATATATGTGATGGTTGTTCCAGGCCCCTTAGATTTCAATTTACTCTTGGGGCGCGACTATACTTATGTCACGGGGGCAGTTGTCTCTTCCCTCTTTGGTGTGATTTATTTCCCACACAAAGGTTGGATCATGACCATTGATCAGCTTTGATTCTTTGGTCCTGACATGACATCTGGTCCACCATCATCCATTCCAGGTCTTTATCTACCGGTTTTATCTTCCTGACTGCAGGTTAATTATGTGACTACATGTCCTGTGCCCGCATTCAGTGATGATGCCATTGTGCATCATGTGCTGGGGGCATTGGGTCCTGATTTTCAAGATGTTGTTCTCCCATCAGGTGCGGAATTCTTGGAAGCCATGACTTCTTATTCATCATGATGAAAGGTATTTGGAGCATAGTTCATTTTCTTGTGTCAAGCTCCTTAAAAAATGATACAAGTTCGTCGGAGCACAGTTCGTTTCCTTGTGTCAAGCTCCTTAAAAAATGAAACAAGTTCATATGAGCAAAGTTATGTCAAGCTCCTTAAAAAGGAAACAAGGTTGTCCAAGGATAGTTCTTATTCTATGTCAACCTGATTAAAAAAATGAATTAGGTCTCGAAGATAGTTCTTTTAATGTGTCAATCTCGTTAAAAAAAGTAAACATGTTCCTATTCAATTCGAGTCTTTGATTAGATCTCGTAAAATCCCAGTCGACTCTTTCTATTGATCTCGTAATTTGAACCTTCACTCCATCTGTCATTCATATGGACTGAAGCTTGGGGGGCATGTACCTCGAATTGAGTATGTACCTCGAATTGAGTCACCATGCTAGGGGCATGCTTACTTTTTTCAAGCATAGTTTGTTTCCGTTTCAAGCTTGTGTAAAAATGAAACCGGTTTCAAGCATAGTTTATCTTTGTTTCAAGCTTGTGTAAAAATGAAACCAACTTCAAGCAGAGTTTCCTGATTTCAAGCTTGTGTAAAAATGAAACCATTCCCATTTTACCTCTTGTGATTGCCATTTTATGAGCCTGTTTTTCCAGATGAGCCTTAGTTTTCTCATTCCACCGTCACTATCTGCTTGGCTGATCATATGCCCTCACTTGGTTATTTTACCCATTTTTGAGGAACCTCTGCAATGAGTGGTTTTGTTAGCCAACCTCTTAACCTTATCTTGTTCTGAGAAGTTCCATCATCACCAGAACCAGTTGCTACCCTTTATACCACTCGTTCCTCCAGGAGGAGTCAACTTTAAGCTCTTTTCTGACTCTCTAAAAACTGAAAAAATTGTCGAGACTCTTGTCGTTTCGAACTTGTTAACTGACTGTGAAACGATATCTACCCAGTACACATTTACTGCTTTTTCAGGCTAAGATAGATTATTTACGAAAAAGGAATACCTTAGTCTATCGTGACTAAGAGGTTCTCTCGGATGATGTTTTCTACCTTTTTGGATCTGAGAGACTATTTACGAAAAGGGCCTTGCTAGAGTTTTCTTTTCTGCTTTCTTTTGAAACTCTCTAAACATGAAAAGATTTCAATTTCTCCCTTTGTTAGACTTGTTAAAAAATGATGACATCGGACTCCGTCGTTATGACATTATTTGAGTTCCTCCTTCCTAGGGCTCGTAAAATGTACTTGGATGGATTTTTCTGAAGGAAAAACTTACATCACAAGCATATGCTATCCCCTTCAAGCTTGTTTTCAAAAATAATTGGGCTACTCGCTAGAAATGGTGGGGGAAAATGGAACCAGATTGTAGTCGTGTTGGCAGTATGTCACTCTTGAACATGGCACTTGTCTGCATTTGTGTCGGGTTGGGGACATCTCTCTTCGTCATCTGTTTTCCTCCATGGGTTTGGGTAATCTCTTTTGACCACTCATATGCTCTTTGCCACATCACCATGACCTCAGATCCCTTGATTTCAAATACTGCCAAATCCAGTGTCATGCCGCCAATATGTTCAAGAGAAGTTTTGCCTCTCCAATTTTCAACCTCCCTCTAACTCTCTATTGGTCCCGATTCAAAAACATCATATTCCCCTATCTCGTGTCGATGATGTGGGAAACATTATGGCCCACTTTCAATCAGGTCACTTCCTATCGACGTCAGCTCATTTTCTAGGAAGCTGACCAAGAGACTCCCTTCAGGTACCTTGGAGCTTGCATGCCTCAATAGCAGGTTCTTCGCATTCGATGAAAGGTCCACATCATTGGCTTTCGATCGACTGACAATGCGGCTGTTCGATGTTAGATCACTGTTCACACTCCATGGATTGTACCTTTCGTACCTTGAGTGCCATTTTCATTATTGGTGGTTTCTCTCGCGTCTGTTAAAAAATTTCATCATTGGCTAGTAATCAGACGATTTTCATGCATGTTCGAATTTAGCTCACATATTCGCATGCTCGAATTTATACTTTGTTAGGGTTGAGATGGAGCGCAAGACCATGGGTTTTGTCTGATGAAATCCAATTTGCAGGTTCTTTGTAGATTACTATGACTTATTACATGACTCTTCTAATTGGATGGCTGCAACCATACCTGAGTCTATTTGTTGATCCTTGTTGCTAGATGGCTGCGTCCATACCTTGGATCTCACTTTTTATGTGCTCTATTATGGATGGTTGCACCCATGCCACATGTCATGTATCAGAGATATCAGTTGTATTTGTACTCGCAGGTTTTCTGATAGCAATGTTTAGGTCAAACGCACTCTCATAAAGCATTTCACCCCTCCCTCTCTCTCGGACTTCATGCTTTAGGGGGCATCTGTTACACAGCATTTTGTCACTATCCCTACAATCCCTCACCCCACATATTGGAGGGTCTTTCCCATGACTTGTGAGAAGTTTCATACTTTGCAAACACCTTCTTTGCATCCTTCTACATAAGGACATCATTTCTCTTGTTGAACATTTCCTCAAACAAGCATAGAAAACTTATGTTTTGGCATTGGCGTGGGTTGCCACTTCACCCCTCATGCCGATGTGGAAGATTTTCACTAGAGCTCACACCACTTGGTGCTCTGTCTCAGTGCAGTGCCTGGGCCAAGCTGTTTTACGAATGTTTTTTAAAAATTAGAGGTGGAAGTTTCCTTCTAACCACCTCAAGGATGAGTCACTGGAATTGGTTAAGTTGATCAGCCATGGATCTCCCTCTTTAGGCAGTGGTTTCCACCTCTCATGGGACACTCCTTGAAGATAGGTCTCCCTTCCATAATTATAGGGATCCTAACCTCTCCCTCTCCCTCTATAAAAACAGACCTTCTCCCTTTATGAAAGCTAGCTGAACTTGGAGAAGAATACTATAGCTGAGTAATTGCTATTGAGAAGGTAGAACCAAGGAGAACTCCGTAGAGAGAGTCTCGTCCGAATTCCCGACGAGCCTTTGTGAGACGCGCTCCGCTTGAACCCTATTGGAGGAGACCACAACGTCGAAGCTTGGTTGTACTCTTCCTTTCATTTATTAATATACTCGACTATGGTGTTGGTTCCATCATTGTGTTATGTTGATTATTTAATGCAATTGATTTATTCTTCTTCGACTAACTAATAGTTACGAATCTGAATTAGTATGTTGTATATTTTCATTGTTTCTTGTGTGTGTGCAGGTGTCCGAGCGTGAAAGTGAGTGGACCGTGATCTGTCAAACTAGGAGTGAGAGGCAGCCACTCTTTCGACGAAAACAACAGCGTAGGACCTCCAGTAAGTCATCTATTGAATCTTCATCCATTCGTTAACTAGGAATCAATATTATAGATTTTTCTATTTGTGGCTAGACCCACCCTAGGGCTAGTGGGATCGCCTCTGTCCACAGAGGGGATTTACCTCACTAACACCTACTTAACCAAAGAGGGCTCTCTCTATGTCACTTTTTTAAAATATTCAATTTTAGGTTGAGTACCAGATTTTAGGATAGATATAAGTTAATATGTTTTGATTTTTTTTTAATCATTTGTTTGCTGGATAAAAATAATGATTATTGAAACTGAAGTTGATTTCAAAGACTAAATTGCAGAATCTTGAACTCAAATATCCAAACAACAATACTTTCTACAATGAAGTATTTATAGAAAAACTGAATTACACATATTACATTAAATGATATCATAACAAATAATGCTTTATTTTCTAAACTAAACTCTAATTGTAACATGGAAATAAAGTTGATTTGTTGTGTTGGCGCTGCTCTAACTGAAAACAGTTGTTGAAAGGAGAGAATTTTGGGATCGGGCAGAGGTTGAATTTTCTTTTTTCACCATTTACTCTTGAAATTCACACAATTTTTCCCAGCGCTCTTCATCAGGTATTGCCAATTTTATTACCTTACGGTAAACTTCATATGTTTCAGTGTATTTGGTAAAAGTGGGCCTCACCACAAAAACATGTTTTATCTCATACTGAATATAAATAGCATTGCTCAATGTTTCCAACAACGCCCTTCCTATCATTGTGCCTTTGATGTTTGAAAATTTGGTGGTATCTCTGGCAATTTCTTGAAGTCTTGTCCCATAATCTTCTCTAGTCATAAATTTTTCATTAATTACAAATAGAGAGGGTAATTATTTTTGTGTGAGAGGCTCTATTCTGCTAAAAAATCTTCGAATTGTGATTTCCAGACTATGAAATTTCTCCTCAAGATGAAGACTTAAATTATTCTTTGTGAGAACCTTCTTTACTTCCAAGATTGTTTCTATCCTATCATCTATGCCCAATCCATCCAGCTCATACCTATTTTTTGAATTCAGAAATTTGATAATATGTTTTGCTATAGTAGGCTTGTCTCCCAACTGTGCTTTAATTGTTGCAATGGCCTCATTTGATTTCTGTATAAAATCCTTTTGAATATAATATGTATACTTGGCCAAATTTCACTAATAGATTTTTTGATATCTGCTTAGATTATTTCTTTTACTTGGCCTAAAATGTTTCCAAAGGCTTATTCTTTTTGTTCTTTTTGCAACCTCTCAATTAACTTTTTAGCTCTCTATGCTTTAGCTACATGTGAACTTTCATCTTTAGACTTCTGATATTGTAGAAATTTTATTTGATCTTGCAATTTATTTATCTCCTATTCCTAAATTGACATATTTTGAACTACTTTAGTGAGCTGCTTAGCTCCATCTGTAGTACTTGTTATAGAAGGTGTGGTTGTAGGAAGGACTGCAAGAGGCGCTGCTTCTAAAGGGACTTTGAATGTTTTTTTTGTTTGTTCCTTTTCCTTTATCATTTTCTCTAGATCTGATTCCATTTGTTTTATTTGAGAATTCTATTCCATAATCAGCTTCATCATTTCTGTTTTCTAGGATTCAGTCTCTTCAATGTCTTTTGCCAGAGGATCTTTTATAGCTGGAATCTTCAATTGCTTTCTCAATGCTGCTATGCCAGCATTTTTCTTTTTGATGATTTCTTCTACTGCATTGACATTGGAAGGATCATATCCAATTTTGATCACCAAGTCTTCCATAGTTTTTATTCTTGTGTCTATAGAAAATGAAGAAACTTTCTCCATTTTTAGCTATGATTGTACATTAGCCAATGAAACCTGCAATTTTGACAAACTCATAGCAATGCTAGTGAGAGTGGATGAAATCATCTCACTAGTTTGTTTATGTAACTCCATTTGATCTATTGGATGTATCTGCTTATTATCAAACTCAAATGAAATTCCTTTGTAATCTTCTTCTGACTTTCACTGTGGAATTTGTGCTTGAAGAAAAGAAAATCTCACTTTTCCCTTTTCTGAATCAAAAGATGAGAGCAACCTACTCTGAGAGTTGGGATTTTGTTTCCAAAACTGATTGTATGTGTCGGTATTCAACATTTCATTCTTCAACTTTATCTTCTTGAAGGTATCAAAGATAGTTTTCTCCTTTCCCCATGTAACAACTGTATTAGTTTGAATGGCTTTCTATTAATATTGAGAAACTTCTGAAGTAGTAGGGTTAGAATTATTTTGATCACTTGCCTATGTGGAAGGAGGTGTCTCTTCCGTAATAATAATTACTTCTTGCTATGAATCCTTTCTAGGATTTAATTTTGGATTGAGCAGTGTCTTCTTTATGTAATTGATTTTAAATTCTTTTTTGGATGAGTCAGTCATTGGAGATGATGGATCTTCTCTGATCCTTTTCCTGCTCTTTCCTGTGCAACAGGAGTCTGTAATGCTAATGTAGACAGTTATTCTTCTTCAGCTTCCTGTAAAGTACACTCAGCCCATTCAAGTTTATTCATATAGCTTTCAATTTTTGGTCTAGGTGTATGAAAATAAGGTGTATATTATTTTAGAAATGACACCAACTGGATCATAAGACCATGTGAAGCTAAGGCTAAATTGCATCTCTTTCAGCAATTTTTCTGCTTCCTCCCCTGTTGTCCTACTATTACAGATAAAAGGTCCTATCTATACTCTAATGCAAAAATCCTCATTGGGAGGAATTTTGAAAGCTTGTAAGGGGGAAGCTCACAGCCATAGGCTCTGAGTTCTGTGTAGTTATAACAAAGATACTAATCTCTTTTTCTGGCTCAATCTGATAATTGCAATACCTTTCTAATATCTTCACTGATCATGGGGTCTGTAGTTCTATTTATTAAACTGAGTATTGGATGAAGAAATACTTATAAAAACTGCTTATATGAATATTATTTTTGCTCCTTCATCACTAATGAAGTCTAGAAAATAATTGATTGTTGATTTCCTTCCTCATCCAATTTCTGTAATGAAAACTTGAATTTGTCTCCCTGAGAATATAAGAACAAATAAACTAACACAGAGGCATATTTGAAAACCTCTTCAGTTGGGAATTTAACAAACTGCTCATGAATGGAATTTGCAATGTATTGTCTCAAATTGAATATGATTGAGGTTTTGGAATCTATGGAGAAAATGGACATGAATCCTATGATGGATTCATCTACCCATTGGTCTGAATAATAACCAAGAAGGTAGGAAATGACTGTGATGCTTTGTTTGGATCTTTCAAGGAAAATAGATGATGGAAATCGAGGGTTCTTCTTGGGTAATGTATCATTTTCAGTCATAAACAGCTCAAGAGTTTGAGCTCTTTTTGCAAAATCCAATTTCTGATATATTTCAGTCAATGCTTCTTGGGAAAATGAAGTGGAATTCTCTGTGGTTGGGGCTTGCATCATTTTTTCTATGGTTTGGGTTGTTATGGTTACTAAAATCTCTCCTATAGGAGCAAGGATAGCTCTTTGGTTCGGCATGTACTAGCCTTGGAATTTTCTAACAAATTTTGAGGCACTATGGGTGTGAGGAAATATATAGTGTGGAAACTTTGAATCCCGCAACCCTATATCATCAGATTTATCTAGAAATTTATCCTCTAACCAACAAAACATTTCAAATAATTCAAGTTCACAAAGTGTTTCAGGGATTGTATGGTCTCTGTATGCTAATGGTATATGATAGAAATCAATTGGAGAGTGAAGTAGTAGACTTACTAGTTCTTATGGTCCTTTATTATTTGGAGGCATGACTGGATTTTTTTGAATAGTAGAGAAGGATTTCTGGTGGAGAAATGGAGGCTGAGACTAAGAGAAATCTTTGCAGATTAGAAGAATATCAACAGTTTCAAAAGGATTCTTTAATCAGTGGTAAATTTTCTTTCTAGATTTCTAATGATCACTGTGAATTCATAATTGTCTTGTAGAGAGCAGAGTGAATTAAAATGAAGGGTTGAACAGGTTTTTAGTGATCAATTATGAACAATTGGTTTAATTCCCATTGAAAAGGGTGCAGGTATATTAGCCTAATGGTTAGGATTGAATTTATTGGCTAATGGTTATAGGAAGGCAGGAATTTATTTGATTGGACAGCAGCATATTCTATGTGTCATGATGTAAATGGCGGGCGGGACAGTGGTTTCATTTGGCGGATAAGCGGGATTTGGAGGGGTCTATCGGTAGTAAACGGTTTTATGCAGGATGGGTGCGAAATCATATTTTTTTGACACGTTGCAGTGGGGTCGTGTTTTGAAACCACTGGCCTTTTCGGATGATGAGGGGGGGTCGAAGTCATATGTGGGCCATCGTATTTGATTGTGATGTGATGGATGAATAGTGAGATGGTGGGTAATTGACATACGACAGAGTTTAATTAATGGTGGGGCAGAGGGAGAGTGAGTGCGATGTGGCATGGATGGTTGATGAGTAGTAGTATGGAACGTGTCACATAGGTAGTGGAGGATAACGCATAGGATAAATCCTATGGTCTTGCGAATAGTTTTTCAAATTATGAAGAATAAACATTCATAAACATGTGATTTCGAAAAATTTATCGACTTCACCTTTCTTCAAGAATAAAACAGAATATGAGTTTTCTGTGAAATACAGACTTTTATTGGGATTGTAAAAACAAGTTTACTCCTTCATCAGATTTTTATGAACGAAATGGAGGATTCACTGCCTTATTTTTAGTGAAAAACTGAATATTTTTCCATGGCCATTTTTTATCCTAGACTTGACCTATATGAGATGGAGTGACCTGAATATAGACCTTTAAATGGTGATGAAATTATGTGAAGGAGTAGCATATCAAGATAGGACTTCTTCAGTGACCAAAATTATTGCTAAAAACTAACTAAAAAAGAAAAAAAAAATTGACTAATGACCTGATGGAAAACTCTCAAAAGAGTTATTTTTTTATCACTGATAAATTAACTCTAACACCTTCTTCTTAGGAGGCACAGTTGGAGCAGGTTTTTATGTTGAATGAGGGTTTCTGATAGACAAATTGGTGCCGAGAATGTGTAAATATCTAGTTATGGGAATAAAGTGCGACAATTGCAAAGAGTACTTTGACAAATTCTAGAATAGCTTTTCTGGAATTTTGTCAACCTGCAAAAAACATGTACAAAGCATAGAAACAGAAAAGGTAAAGGTTTATAAGCTTATTATGCATGGAATTATACACATATTGATCATTTTCCCGTTAATAGTGGCACAGATCATTTAGATTAATGGTCATTGGCAAATTAAATTGATTAACGGTTGCATTATCGCGGGAATACATTTAATTGGAAATGGTAATGGTCTAGGTGGTGTGATATGGCGGGCGCTAAATGGTCAGATTACTAGTTTTGAGATAGTGGAGAAACATCTTTTCGTAGGGGGTATAAATTAAGTGGTTTAAGTAGGGGGAGTACGAAATGACGAGAAGGTGTCAAGCTAGCATGGGCTTGGAAAAGCAAAACAACTTTTTCGGACCCCCCGACAGTAAAGATCAGATGCAAAGGGGGGGCCGAAAAGTGATAAGGGCCGTCGAATGAAAGAGCGGGATATCAGATGGTGGAAAGTTAATTTGATGTGATGTAACAGTTTTTCGGGTAGTGGATGGTTTGGTAATGGTAACAACTTTGGATAATGAATTTATATGTCAAACTTTAGTTTTCATATGTCTGATCACCTTTAGACGTAGGATAAAACCTTTACCACTTTGCCTTCTTATGTGCATGAGATATAACTTTGTAAGTTAAAAACTTAGGATAAATAATTTCATGCTTTTCAAAGTCATAATACATTTCTTCCTACCCTTTCATTTTCCTTTCTTTTTCTAAACTAACATTGTTTTCATCTTCTTTCCTTAGGGTTCATTTAAGCTAGCAAACCCACATATCCTTTTTTCTTTTTTAAACTAACCTACTCTAGTGACTTGTTTCTCTATTTATTCAAATTAGACTATTGAATCAATCTCTTTTTCTACCTAACTACTGATTTGCAAAGATTAAACTATTTGGAAAATCTTTATTCTCTAACCTAATTAACAGGAAATTTACAATTCTTCCATCATGATTAAGTTGTATGATTGGAACAAACATCTAGTCATTGTACAAAATATTATTGTATTTTGACATAAAGGAAACTAATTTTAATAGTAGTGGCATTTAAATTTGCAGCACTTTTAGTATTATTTCTATTTTTCTTTTGTGGGGTGTTATTCTCTTTTATACTTTTTTTCAATTTTTTTTCTTTTTGTCTTTTTTCTTCATATTCATTTTCTTTTTGACATACCCTCTTTTGATTTCTTTTATATATACTTTTTTTTGGAAATCATTTGCAATTTGAATTTTTTTTAATGCAAAATTACAAATATGAAATACTTGATCACCTTGAGATCCTATAAAATATAGAACCCTAACAGTGGCTCCAACTGGGGATGGCCCTTCTCCATGTGAAGTGTCAAGAACATATGATCAGTAGCCTTTAGTATCCAAAGTTTGTTGTGTCTGCATCTTATTTCTATTGTTGTTAAGGTACTTATGGTAGCTTGTAAATAAGGGGTTAGGGCCTTCTCTACAGGCTTCAACTCTAATCAGTAAGTTACATAATCAAATCAATATAGACTGTGATATTTACAATAATGTAAGAAAAAACTTTATGCTAATAAAAGTAGTGCTTCAACATCCTACCATTGATAGGACCACTAGGTAAATATGCTCCATCCAAGTCCTTAAGGAAGAATACATTGTTTCCCCTAAAAGCATAAATAATGTATGGCCCTTTCCAAAGGTTATCAAATTGACCTTACCTACCTTTGTCTTCTGTCTTGGAATCCCACCTTAGGACTTTGTTTCCAATGTTGAATTCATCAGATTTAGTCCTTCTGTCAAAAATATTTTTGACATTTTCCCGAATTACTTGAGTTTTTTGGTAGACCTCCTCCCTTGACTGCTGCAACTGAATGGTTTGATTGATTCTTCTCTGTATGTCATTTGGATCAACCTGTAATTCTTGAATTATCTTCATGAATGGTACTCCTAAGGATGATGGAAACAAAGCATCCATTCCATAGACCAATTGGTATGGTAACATACCAATTGACTTCTTTGTAGTAAGTATGTCAGCCCAAAGTGCATTAACCAACTTGTTGTGCCAATATTTCTTGTTTTCTTCTATTAGTATGAATCTTAATCACAAGTGTACAAAAAAGGCTCACTTTAGCCGCGCATAACAAACAACCCTATTAGCAAATATGGTTGACAATATCTTTATATATGCAATTAGTTAACCAAGATAAATGTTGCAAAAATCTAGATCTATGCATTAAAAGACATTAAGCAGTAAATAAAAGCAAGAGTTGCTCCATGCATCCAATAGACAAGACAAGATTGTTTTAAAGAATTTTTTTGTATATATGACACCTGGGAGGATAACATAGAAAGATGTTACCAGTCCTCCTCAATGGGATGGGTTCTTGTAAGTCCTCATCACTTCAGATCTAAAATCCCTCTCTCTTGATGGTGTAGAAAACCGAGACAAAAAATGGAACTCAATGGGAGCACACAAGAAAAATGGTAGCAAAATATGACAATGATGGTGGATCAAAGTCAGACCAAAATTATAGATCCAAAGTGATCTTTAGGCAAAAAAGGTAGTGAGTGAATGGAAAAACTCTTCTATTTATAACAAAATATTGAGTTACTCTAGATATCGGTGCATAATTAAAATATTATTAACCAAATCAAGATCCAACTTTTATGGAATATTTTATTATATTTGTTGGAGGGAAAAATAATTTGACTTGGGTCAAATCCCTTTATTTGTAAATAATAAAGAAATAAATGATTTATTTATTATTTTAAGGATGTGGTTGAGTGATAATCAAATAAATAATGATTTATTTAATTATTAATGAATGATTTAGACAAATTTAACAAGGAATATTATTTAAATAAGGTTTAAATAATTATTCCTAGAAAATAATAAGATAAATAATGATTTATCTAATTAATTTTACTATTTTGGGTTAAATATGACCAGGAATATTAATTAAAATGTTTTAATAAATTTATTCTTAGGAAAATAAAAAAAATATAGATCTATTTAATTATTCCTCATGGGTTCCTATTTAGACCATAAACAACTTAATAAAGGTGGTTTCTTAAGTTATTTTTCTGGTGAAAGAAATTTTACTTAGGGTAAAATTGGTCTTACATGGTGTACTTAGGTCCATCTAATAGTAATAGGTTAGATGACCCAAAAATGGTGTAACAGATTGCCCCCCAGCATGCAAGCGTTAGGAGCTAATCGTACGACCAAAGTACGTTGTAAAAACTCAATCAGTAGTCACCGAAGGGGAAGTCAGAGAGAGAGAAATATAAGGTAGATCAAAGTGCTAAAGGACTAGACCCTGAGGAGGCGAGACTTACATGTGTGACAAGTCTCTGTTATGAGTGATTACCTGTGCTATAGGCGGCGGGGGAGGCATAACTATGCCCGCCGAGACAAAGTACAAAGAATAATACGGCAAGTAAACAAGGGACTAAAAAATATAGTACATGCTGGCATAAAACATGAGCCAAGTAAAAACATGATAATGAATCCCACATACATATTGTTCCTCAGATAATAGACAAGAGTTATACAATAATATCTGAGTACATGAGATACAAATGCAACCCAAATGCCCCTGTAAACAGGAAATGGCTCTGAAAATCTGACTGATACATGCAAACAAAAAGGCGCTACAAGTGGTTGAGGCTAGCATCATCAAATATATGGAGCTGCATCAAAGGCTATAATGAAGAGGTCATTCGAGCATGTGGGGGGCTACCTATACGGCCACCCCCTCATGAGGGCTGAAACGTCTCACACACAACCAGGAATCGTAGGTATCATCTGTTGCATCACTAAACCATCAAGTATACGAATCTCGATCATGCTGAAAGGAGCTGGAGCTGAGAAGCAATCAAGTCAAAGGGAAATAAGGAGTCCCTTTGCTTGATTCGAGGCACCGAACAAGAGTGGAAGCTGGAACCAAGGTACATCACCCTCTAGACCTATCTTCTGGAATGAATGATCTGATGTCGACAGAAGGAGGTCTGCCATAGGTGAGGCAATAAGGGATCCTCAACTAAGGCACGAGAGAAAATAGTAGAGTGACAGACAGACTGACACCAGGGATGATGATGGATTGGGGGGTTCTAAGTAGCAGACAAATGACTTCCCTTGTTATAGAATAAAGGGCATGGATGACCTGGCAGCAACTGACACAATATCATAAGGGATAGGGGACAGTAGGACTGAAGGCCATAATGTGCGACACGAGAGAGGAACCAAGCAATGAAGGATGGAGGACTATAGAGGGATACAAAGGGACTCGGGATAGACTCCATGGATGTGATGATGACTCAACTGAATCTTGCTCTAAACAAAAGGGCGACACGATGGTGTTGCACAAAGAAAAGGTCTAATGGGGACCATAAAACATTGAGTACATAATGGTTACTCTGAAAAAATTGTGTAAAACATGCACAAGTATGAAGGTAAAGTGGTGCCCAAAGTACAAGTGTTGCAAGTGAAGAGATTAAACTTTGAGGAGTGGTGAAGTGACCCTTCTTGGAAAAAATGTGTCTGGTGAAGTATCAAATCATGAAAAACTAACGAGATACCCATTTGACGACTCAGAGAGATTTCCCGATATTGAGATGGTTTTTAAGCGAGATACGGTTTGGCCGCGACGAGCCAAAATAAAATTAGGGGTTTTTCTCTTTTAATAAGGCATTTTCCCTCCGAATTCACCCTCTTGCAAATTAGGTTGTGGTGAATGTAGTGAGGAGAAAATGCCCTAAATCTTGTGGCGATCGTAGTAGACAAACTGAACGTTGGAATTTGAGATCCGTTAGTTGTAGGTAAGAGGCCTAATCCTACTCTTTCATTTTAGTGGATTGAAAGTTCAGTTTAGGTACCCAAAGCTCAATATGAGACCCACTGCTCCTCTTCATGGCAGGTTTCACTTTTGGGGGGAAAAATTGGAAGGCCTAGGTACGTAGGTTTTGGGTAGCTTCTTGGGACTGTTGTCCTAGGATTGGGCCTAAAAAGTGCGACCTGAAAGAGAGGGGTTTTTTTGTGTTGTTTTTTGTTTGAGAACTGGGTTTTTATGTTTGGATACAGTTTTTCCTATTTGTACACTGAAAAATATGATGGTTTTATGTAGATATGGCAGAATTATGGATCAAATGAAGAGAGAGAGACCTAGGAACATTACGGTCGGAGATCCGGGAGGATCAGGGTGTCCGCAATGCATTGGCTAGGTTCGGGGTTCTGAAGTTTGTGGAGAACCCTTTGATGAGAGCTAGAGAGCCTTTGTTGGCTCAGATTGTCAGTTATTGGGATACAGACCATGAGGTATTTATATTGTAGGGGTAATGGATCGAGTTGACGGTCCAGGATATATATTTCCTGACTGGTCTCCCACCACTTGGGATGGTAGGGAATACTCATCCAACGTTACCGTGAGGGCAGAACATCATGGAGTTTGTAGATCTCCATTTTTTACCACATCTCCATGTCAAAGGGACACCGATACCCATCGGGGATCTAGAGAGGTTATAGACCCGTGCTGTGGCCACAGTGGTGCTGCAGGTCCTGGGCAGCCAGGCACTCCACCACATCACTGGAGGGCAGATGATGCTTGTGAAGAGTTTGTTGAGTGGGACCTACTATGGGTGGGCCCAGATGATGTTTTCGTCGTTGAAACGATAGTGGTCGCTATGTAAGCGGCAAGTGAATGATGACTGTGCATATGGTACATTTTTGTGCTCGCTCTTCTTTGAGAATATCCCAACACTTTGACCTCACATACAGCTCCAGGATGGGGGCCCTAGAGAGCCCAGGATGCGCCGGTGGGGGTGAATAATGTGCAGAGGAGGAGGTGGGGCAGTCATACGGGTGTTCCGGACCAAGTTATTTGCTCATTGGTATCAGATGCCATTGTACATAGACGACTATCCCTATAGTGGGATGAGTTATCATGGGAACCCGGATTTTCCACTGCCGCCTGGTCGAGTATGGGGGGCCGATGGTAAGTGACAAATTGACAATATTTTATGTGCATTTTAAAGTTTCAAAATACTGTATATGGTACTGATTCTTTCACTTTTGGTGTGCAGATACAGAACCAGTAAAACTGGCCAGGTATATGGGACGGCCTACAGTATCAGGAACTGCCGGACCTAGTGGGCCTAGAGTGCCACAAAATGAGGATGCAGCAGCCCTCCTGGAGGAAATCCATCATAGATGTGAGAGGCTTTTGACCAGTGTTTCAGAGTGCGGTTGGCAAGACTTAGATGACCAGTACATAGAGCCATGTATTGGTCTACCCCCGAAGTGGCGAGGGGTCATGCAGTGCATGGCGATGGCGGAACAGGGGATGCGCAATCTACGAGCTACAAGAGCAGAGCCATTGACTCAACATCCTCCAGATAGTGATTAGTGTGTAGGGGCAGGTGGTGCCCCTAGTTGTGAGTTTTTGTAACATG
Source organism: Pinus albicaulis (assembly GCA_034641835.2). Taxonomy (NCBI): domain Eukaryota; kingdom Viridiplantae; phylum Streptophyta; class Pinopsida; order Pinales; family Pinaceae; genus Pinus; species Pinus albicaulis. The sequence goes on from CM076572.1 coordinate 634,814,397, forward strand.
ATATGGGCATGTCATATGTATCAAAGTTGATGGACTCTAAAACATGTTATGCAACACATATTATGGATATGCATCGTTTTGATGGTTTTATGTTATTGTCTTGTGTTAAATTCATGTGCTAAATGTCAATCTAGAATATTTTTTGCAATTCTATCTACATAGTGATTTTGTGCTCTAGGTACATGACTGAATGTAATGATTTCAAATTCACGCATCAAAAGCTTCACTCACATATATATTCTAAAAAGGATAGGATTATGCACATAATATACACCATTCAATTGCATGACAAGAAGCAGGGAATCTAAACAAAAATGAAGGTGGAGGGTGCAATGGGAAAGGGAATTGGCTAATAAACCTCGCACTGCATCATATTCGGCCTGATTATTGGTGGCAGTACCAATGCATACACCATTCAAGAGAACAAGCAAATGTAAGGGGGTAAAAATGGCCCAACTTACCGAGGCTAGATTCCGGGAGTAGTGACTTGCACCATCGGCATAACTGATATAAGGTGTGGATGGGAGGTCCATCTGAAAGGTGCCACAAGACAATAAATGGGAGGATGATGAACAATGCTGGTAACCTGAGCGCAAAGTAGAAATCGAACAAACACTGTGAGAGGGAGTGATCTGGGTAGGATGTCTACTACTCACACGCCGACGATTAGGTGGTGTGTGGGAGCTACCGGAGGTGTAGCTTGTGCTCAGGCCACGAAAGTCACCATAGACACGAGTGGTTCCATCCCGCTTATGGGTGGGAAAGATGAAGTCAGGGGTGGACAAGGTTTCCATGATGTCATCATCACAATAGAAGATGGAGTGACTGAAGGAAGGGAGACCACTTGACGCGACGAAGCTACCTGACTCATCATCATGAGAAGAAAGGTTCACATGCACATAGTCATGGGGGATGACGGAAGAATAAGAAGATAAGGGATCCATCGATGTTGAGCCCAGGGTGATCACTAAAGGGAGGTCGAGCGAAACAGAAGGGGAAGTTTCAGAGGGAGTTTCCACCGAGGGTCTCATGGATGATGATAGGTAGAGGATGGTGGCCGCAGGCTCTGTCATCTCAACATCAAGAGGGGAAATGTTAATGGGAGCAGGTAAATCCTCAAGCTGGCCTGCAGCATACTGCGCAAGGACGGGTTAATGATATTTACCAGAATCTTATTTGAGGATTCAACCAACCCATTAACCTGAGGGTAATAAGTTATTGAATGTCCTACAGTAATGTGTTATTTATTACATAATTCAATCATTTTCTTAGATTTAAAAGTTGTTTCATTATCAATAATAAGTTTGCTAGGACATCCAAATCTAGAAAGGATATTGGTCTCAAGAAATTTAATAATCACAGCATCAGTAGCAGATCTGGAAGTGGTGGCCTCTATCCATTTAGTAAAGTAATATGTGGCTGTGAGAATCCACTTGTGTTGGCCAGAGGAAGGAGGATGAATTTCACCAATGAAATCTAGTCCCCACTACTGGAAAGCGCTCTCAACTAAAATAGGCTTTAATGGCAAGGGTAAAAGATTTATTTTTCCTTCAAAAATCTGGCATTGATAGCATGAAGTTACTTTCTTATGAAAGTCAAGGAAAAGGGTAGGCCAGTAAAAACAATCCCTGAGGATTTTATTGGCAATGGTTTTCTAGTAGAGATGGCCACCACAGTCACCTTCATGGAACTCCTGCATGATTATTTTTGCGTCATCCTTTAACAAGAACTTAAGTAAAACACCACCAGCATCTTTCCAATATAGAACATTTTTTATGATGCAAATCTTAACTTCTTTTAATTTTAGAAATATTGCCTTTTTTAGTTAAACCAAGAGGAACATTTAAATTAAATAAAACATACAACAAGTCTGCATATCAGGGTGAGTTCAAAAATGTTTCATCGATCTGTGGAGTCACCTATTCCTCTTGATTTCTAGTGCAGCAACAAATTTGATGTCTAATGCATGGAAATTAGACTCTACCATCAGTTTGGCTAGTCCTTGTCCTTTGATCAACTTGGTGGGTTTGATTTCTAAGTCATACTCAAGTATGACAGAAATCCATTTTCCTCGTTTGCCATCAGGTCCATTCTGTGTCAAAATATCCTTGACAACTGAATTAGGTACATATGAAATAATATGGGAATGCAAAATATATATTCTAAAATATTTTATTTCTTTAACCAATACCAAGGCTTGTTTTTCCATGATATTTTATTTCAAAGATGCGGCTCTTAAAGCCCTACTGAAAAATACAATAGGTTGTTCAAATCCTTCTTCATTTTTATGCAATACAACAACTACAACAGTGTGTTCAGAAGGAAAAGAAAAGATAATAAAATATTTGGTAAAATCTGGACTAATCAACATTGGTGCCTTTGTCAATGCATGTTTAGCTAAATCAAAAGATTGTCTAGCCTCAATACTCCATTTAATTTCTAAATCCTTTTTAAGCATGTTTGTTATATTTCTAAGAAGCTCTGCAAGGTTAGGAATGAATCTCCTTAGGAAATTAATCTTGCCAATAAAAGACTGAAGCTCTTTGATGTTTCTAGGGTGACTGATTTTTAATATTGCTTCAATTCTACTCTGATAAATCCTAATTCACTCCTTTGAAATAATATGACCAAGAAGCTTACATTCCTCAAGGCCAAACAATGTTTTCTTAGGATTTAATGAGAAACCGAACCTTCTACACTTCTCGAACAATCTTCTTAGATGCATCAAATGTTCCTCATCGGTCTTTGAATATACAGTAATGTCATCAAGATAAAACAAAATAAAGTGGTCAATCTCATCAATAAAGGCAATATCCATTGCTCTTTAAAATGTGGCCCCAACATTCATTAACCCAAAGGGCACCTTCACATACATGAAGGTCCCCCATGGAGTAGTGAAAGTTGTTTTACCCTAATCATTAGGATGTACTAGGACCTGGTTATAAGCTGAGAAACCATCTAACAAGGAAATCCTACTAGACCCTACTACCTTCTGTAATATGTGGTCCATTTTTGGCAAAGGGTAGTTGTCTTTTAGGGAGACCTTGTTAAGTTTTCTAAAATCAATAAATAACCGGATTTCTCCAGTTTTCTTCCTAGTAGGCACTATAATAGACACCCATTTAGAGTGTCTGAGAGGAACAATTATTTTAGCATCATACATCTTTTTGACCTCTTTCTCAATCAAAGGCATCAAAACAGGATTTAGTCTACGAAGCTTTTGTTTGAATGGTTTTTTATCTTCCTTGACTGGGATTTTGTGTTGTATGATACTAGTGTCATATGCCTTAAGATCCTCACAGCTCCAAGCAAAGACATCGAAAAATTATTTGAAAAAAGCTATGTATTCTTTTTTTCTGACAGTAGGCAGTTAATTTGAGATTTTTATCATTTTAGGATTATGTGCACTACCTATATTACATTCTTCTACATCTACCCCTGTGGGGTCTATTTTTGGCTTTTTTGCTACATCATTGAAATCAAAAAGATCTTCTAATGGAACTATACCTCTAGGAAAAATATTATATTTAAGCTGAAGTACTTCAAATTCTTCTTTTTCTGGGTCAATTTCATGCAATTCTAATTTATGTACAACTTTATCTACAGTGATATTTACATCTGATTCATCAAACTATTCTTCTACATTATTATGTACAACTAACTGACTTTCTACTTGACAATCTAAGTCTATGTTATTTTCCTCATATTCATCTTTGGACTACAAAAAGTTTTCTATTTTTTTATCATTCCCAAATACCTACCAATACCTCATGTTATCTGTTACAGCTGGATGGTGTTTAACCTCCACTGTATATTGATTGTTGGGATGAGGCATTTTGCATGTGCTGGCTAAAAAATTCAGACCATTAGCAAGGACATTCTGATTTCTAGGTACAACAAAAATATCATATTCTACAAAAGTGTGTAAGAAATCAAGCACAACAATTATGTATGCCCTCAATCTAGGATGTTTTGCAGCATATTCTCCTTTAATCTGTTTAATAATCAATTTAGAATCCCCATGAACATAAATTCTTTTAGCACCTAATTTATTCAATAATTGCAAGCCTAAAAGAAGTTATTCATATTCTGCAATGTTATTGGTACATTGAAAATTCATTTTATATGAATGTCCTTCTACATGATTATTCCCTGAATTTGAGACCCACATACCTACTCCAGACCCTGCTCTACTACAAGAGCCATCAAAACTCATGTTCCAAAAAGTTTCAGTTTCAGTGTTTTGTTGTACAATTTGTGTCTAATTTTCATGTGTTTCACAGATGTCATTTTTAGCATTGGTGACCTAAGCATCAATATCTTCATCATTATATAGAATGAAGGAGTCTAAATCAGAGTGGACAAAATAAAGGGGGTAATTATGTGGCTTCTCGTGACTACTCACCATGTATTTCATTAAGGTTTCCCTATACATTCTTCTTTGCTGACCAAACACTAGGATGGTTGCATAAGTCATTTCCATTTTTAGGGTCCCTTGTAATTTTACTCCCCAAGAATGTGACAACAGCATGCCATACTTTGGGGGAATATCAGAAACCACTATATCCATGACTAGACTCTTAGTTGGGATTTGGGCTAAAGTGACACATAGATCCTTAATGAGACCTAAACATCTTACTTTTCTTGAATCAAATGAATGCAAGTCTTTGTAATGCCTAGTAATGTCAAGACCTAGTTTCTCCATAACAGCTTTTGGCATCAAATTTTGTGAGGCACCTGAGTCTAACATAACATTCTGGTGAATTTTATCATGAACATTAAGACTGACATAAAACGAAGGGACTCCTCCTTCTTGTGGTTTACCATCTACCTTTGGACCAAATAATAATTCAGGCTAATCATCATTCAAATTGAAGGTAACATCATTTTCCCCTAGGTTCATATATTTCACAACTTGAGTTCTGTATAAATTTTTATTCATTAACTCGCTCAAAGGGATAGGAATTTTCAACTTTGCTAGTTCATTTTCAATATTGAATGATGTTTGAAATTTATTTAAGTTCAGAAAGCCGGATTTATCAGCAATTTCTTTTGACATATGTTCTTTTTTGTGACTGGTGAGTGGAATATATGTTTGAGTAGTTTTATAGGTACTTTCAGTAATCGATTTAGTAGGAATGTCAACTATATTTTTTCTAGAACTATCAGCAGTTTTCTTAGAAACATTTTCTCGAGTTTTCTTTGAAGTGGTGTCTAAAGTTTTCTTGATATGGTTTTCATTATTATTTTTATTTGGAGCATCTAATATTTTCTCACTCCTAAGATTATACCGTCTATGGACTTCCATGATAGCGTTTTCAAAGCCCTACTTATAGTCATTTGATTCATCGTAATCAAGTTCAGTTTGGGATAATTGGAACAACTCTTTTTCTCCTGAGTAAGAAACACAGTTTCATCATCATTGATACCCATTAGATTTATCTGATTGTCTTCTACTTCTTCTACTACCTCTCCATCATCATCAACATAATTTTCTTGAAAATGAGGTCTAATTTGCTGATCATGACTCCTATGTTCTCTTTGTTTGATTTAGGGAGGATTTCTCCTAGGATTTTGATTTTGATTTTGAGGTGCAGGTTGATTTTCCCTAGGTGCATCCCTCTCATTCAAATTAATCCTCTCCATCATTTTTTCTATTGTTCTAACTAAAGAATCAATTTTAGCACTAGCAAAAGAAGTAAATGGTTCATATTTTATGGTTATTCTCCTTTCAGTCCTAAGTGTAGCTCTCTTTGCTAACATATTTTCTTCTACACTTACTGCATCCCTTTGTATTTCTTCTACTGTGGAAGAATTCCTTTCCCTAAGCTGGTAAGCCATGTATGCCTCAAAACCATCTGGGAATTTTATTAGGGCTAAGCCTTGTGGTGGTTTAATGTTAGCGAGAATTGTGTTATATAAATTGTTGAATCTAGTGCAATAGTCTTGAACAATCTCCCCTAGTCCCCTTCTAATGATTTCATATTCAGATAAAATATGAAGAGGGTTATTCTTAATTTCCCACCTAGTAAGGAATGTTTGATGGAATCCGGGTAGATCATTAATACTAGCATCAGGTAATGATTTAAACCATTTTCTCACCTCTCCTGTGAGACTTTGTGCAAACAACCTAAGTTTTACACTCTCCTCATCTACCTCCTGAAGATCAGAATTGTCATTCATCTTGTCTACATGCTATTGGGCAATTATAGTTCCAGTTCCACCAAATTGAGAGTTTTTTGTTTGATAATCCCGTGGCATGTTTGTCAAAGGAGCTCGAAGTACAAGTGGAGGATATCTAGCTTCCATTATAGGGATATGAAGATGAAAAATATGATGTGGTTGCTGGATAAAAGGTGGAAGTTGAATGGGAAGATAAAGGCTGAGCTCAAACTTGGGTTTTTGGTGTAGATGAAGGGTGGATTATAGTTGAGGATTGGGGAGAAGAAGGAGTTTGAGTTTCTTGGTGAGAAATTACTGGAGTAGTCATGGAAACTACAGAAGGGGTAGGACTTGTTGATCTAAGACACGCAAATTGTGATGAGGTGGATGATTATGCATAAGAAGTCAGAGCATAAAGTTCTACATATTGATGGACATAGGCTTCATGATCAGAAAGGTCTAGACATGAGACTAACCCCTGAAATTTATCAAATTCTTGAGGATTTGAAGGTCTATATCAGAAGGAGAAAATTGGGCTTCAAATGAATTTCTTCTTAATGTAGCTTGGTATACTACTATTTGATATGCCCAATTGGTTGACTTTATTATAAATAGGCTTTTTTCAAAGGGTAAGTCAAACTCAATTTCTTGCAGAGTTACAAATTCTTTTGGGAGTGAATCTGCTCTATGAGGGGGATTGCTACTACCTTTTCTTTTTGCTATGCTCTTTGTTTTCAATATTTTCTTAGGGTCATCTAAAATTTCTGCAGGCTTTGGATCAGGATGAGATCTGGTCTAGGCTCTTTTAGGAGCCAGAGTTATTATCTAAATGCACACAAACACTTATTATTTACACTAATGAAAAGAAAAGAAATCTTCTTTAAGTATTCTTATCATACAATATTCTAACCAAGGTTATGAATTCGAAAGAAATTACAATTTTTTTAATTCTTCCCCAGTATGGTTGCCACCATGTAATCGTTCTGTAATTTAAAATATTGGTAGAATAGACATAGAGGACAACATCAAAACCACTTTGGAAGCTGGGATCTAGCTCTGCCAGCTTCAAAGAGGGATCTCTCTTTAAGATTTAACTTTGTTTTGAATAGATATTAGGCTAGTTATAATTACATTTGGTTGTTGTTTGATTTTGATTGATTTGGTTGATTAAATATTTATATTCCCATTGGGAAATGGAGTCAAAACATAAAACTGGATTTTGCATCAATTTTTAAAAGAGTCATAATAGGGCAAGCTAGGTTTCATCCACTTGATTCTTTAATATTTTAAATGAATAATGAATATGGCAGAAAAGTGAATTTCAATTGAGACTGAAAAGAAATTAAGTATTTTTCAATCTGACTTCAAGTAGAAAACATTTAAACTGTAAAAGAATCCAGAATAAGGTGTTTTAAATAACATGTCCTATTCATCACACTTTATTTTTTACAATTAAGATTTTTTTATAAACAGAGAAAGGAAAAAAAAAATAGTGGAAAACACAGAAACAGTAGAAACACTTCAACAGTGATTACACCACATGAATCCTGAAATAAGTCTTTGTATTATTGATGCTCTAGCAAAAAATTGGGAATTTACAATTGCACAGTAAGTAAAATATGCTCAGAAATCAACCTCGAATACTTCAAACAATGAAGTATTTATACTAAAATATTACAAAATTGATTACAATTAATGTTTCCTCAACATACAGTGTATTATTAGCCTCATTCTAACAATAAACTCTAACTGTGACAAAAGATTGGCTCGATGTGGGTGATCTAGCATATTGGCACTTCTTTCAAGGAATCAATTGATGAATGGGCCTATTTGTAGGTTGTGCTGGCTATAATGTTGGTTGTTGTGTTGGCTACACCTGACTGTTCTTTGTTACTTTTTACTCTTGGAACTCAGTTAACTTATCCCATCGATATTCATCTAGGATAATTAACTTGATGACCTTCGTGTAGGTTTAATCCACTTCAGTATACTTTGAAAAAGTTGGTTTTACCACAAACACGTGGTTTACCTCATGCTGGATGAAAATCTCATGAGTCAGTTCCTCCAAGAACACTTTCCCTGTCATAGTGCCTTTGCTATTTGAAAATTTAGTTGTTCCCCTCGCAATTTCATTCAGCTTATTTACATAATCATCTCTATTCATTAAGCTGTCATTGATTACAAACAGGGAAGGAATACCTTTCTGAGTTAAAGGTTCTATCCTACTGAAAAATTTGTTTACAACCATCTCTAAGTTGTGACATTTATTTTCGAGCTATACAATCAGGTTTCTCTTGTAAGAACCTTGTTTACTTCCAAAATTGTTTATGTCCTACCCTCCACTTCCAAGTCATCCAGTTCATACCAATTCTTGGAATTTAAGAATTTAATATTTTTTTGGTAGTGGTTGGCATGTCTCCAAGGTCCTATTTGATAGATTTGATGGCATCATTAGCTTTATATATCAACTCCTTCTGCTCAAATATGATTTGTATGCAAGGCTAGATTTCATTGATGGACTTAATGATCTGTCCAAATTATCTCTTTGACTTGGCCCAAGGTATTTCCAATAGATGACTCCCTCTCAAACTTCTGCAACCTTTTTGTTACCGTTTTTTCTCTCTGGGTTTCACCTACATGTGAGATATCCCTCCTGGACTTATGATCCTGCAACATTTTATCTTGATCCTAAAGCTTCTTTATCTCTTCTGTCTCGATTGACATATTCTGCACTGCTTTGGTGATTTGTTATGCTCCATCTGTTGTACTTGTTGTAGGAGGTGTGGATGTGGGAATGGTTGTAAGGGGTACAACCTCCAAAGGGACTAATGAAATCTTTACAGCCTTCTCTTTTTATTTTATCATCTTCTCCATCTCTGATTCCATCTGTCCTAACTGAGCATTCTGCTCCATGATGAGCTTCATCATGTCTGATTTATGGGATTCTGTCTCTTCGATTTATTTCTTCAAGGGGTCCTCTATAGTTGGATTTTTCAGCTACTTTCTCAATGCTGCTATGTCGACAATTTTTTTTCTTTATTACTTCTTCTGTAGCTTTGATGTTGGAGGGATCATATCCAACTCTGACCACTAAGTTTTCTAAAGAATTAATCCTTGAATCCTTGGCCATAGAAGATATTTTCTCCATCTTGAGCTGTGACTAGATATTGGCTAAGGAAACCTGCAACTTGGACAAACTCATAGCAGTGTTACTGAGTGTAGATGAAATCATTTCACCTATCTACTTGTGCATCTACATTTTATCAATGGGATGTATGTCTTTAATATCAAATTCAAATTCAATCTTTTTATAATCTATTGTTGTCTTGGGTTATGTAATTTGTGATTGGAGAAAATTCATCTGCATTTTTCCTTTCTCAGAGTCAAAGGCTGACAACAGTCTACTCTGAGAGCTGGAAGTATGATTCCATAATTGATTATATGTATTGGTATTCAAAACTTCATTATTCAATTTAATTTCTCTAAATGTATCAGATATTCTCTTCTCTTTCTCCCATGTGACAATTGTACTTGTCTGAATGGCTTGTTGTTGATCCTGTGAAGTTGGCGAGGTGGTAGGAGAGAGTGTAGTATGGCCACCTACTTATGAGGAAGTAGGTGTATCTTTGGTGATGATGATGACTTCCTGCTCTAAGTCTTTTCCTGGCTTCACCTTGGCATTGATCTTAGTCCTCTTCTTGTACATTATTTTTAATTCTTTGATGGAAGTGTTAGTCACTGAAGGTGACTCTTCTTGCCTCATCATTTTTCAGGCTTTCTCCTGTGAGACAAGAGTCTGCGATGTTGACGTAGAAACCAAATGTTCCTCAACCTCTCGTAGAGTGTTTTCAGTACATTCTAGTTGGTTCATATATTTCTCAATCTCTGGCCTGTGTGTATGGATGTAAGGTGTAGATTTTTTTTCTACCCTTAGCTTAGAAATGGTACCTAATGCATCATATGACCATGTAAAACTGAGGCTAAATTTCATTTCCTTTAGTAATTTATCTTCTTCCTCCCTTTTTGCCCTACTATTACAAATGAAAGGTCCTATTTCTGTTTTGATCCTAAATTGAGATTTCTTCTTTGCTGACACAAAATGGACTTCATCGGCATTGAGCATTTTCCTGATTTATTCTGGAGAAAAAAACGTCATTGGGAGGAATTTTGGGAGGTTATATGGGGCAATCTCACATCCATAGATCCTTAATTCTCTGTAATTTTGGTAAAGATACCAGTCTCTCATTTTAGCTTGGTCTGATAACTGCAAAATTTTCCTAATGTCTTCACTGATTCTTGGCTCTGAAGTGCTGCTTAGAAGACTGAGTGTTGGATGTACAAGAAATTCAATGAATTTTTTGTATGAATATTATTTTTGTTACTTCATCACCATTGTAGTCCAGAAGATGACAGAATGTTGATTTCCATCATCATCCAACTTCTGCATTACAAACTTGAAACTGTATCCCTAAAATTACAAAAACATATATACTAAAATAGACGCATATTTAAACACCTCTTCAGTTTGGAATTTAACAAATTGTTCATGGATGGAATCTACTAGGAATTGGCTAAAGTTGAATAAGATGGAAGGCTTAGAATCTGCAGAGAAGATAGAAAGGAATCTTATAATGGCCTCATCTACCCACTTATCTGAGTAATATCCGAGGTAGGAGTAACTATGATGATTTTATTGGCTCCATCAGGGAAGATAGAGGATGAATATGGAGGATTCTTCTTGGGTAATTAGGCATCTTCAGCTAAAAAAATCTCAAGGGTTTTAGCCCTTTTTGAATTATCTAGCTTCTAATATAATTCAGTGAGTGCTTCTTGGGAGAAATGGGTTTCATTTTCTATGATAGGGGCCTGCATCATTTGGTCTATATATTGAGCATTTATGTTAAATAAAATCTCTCATGTATGGGAAATTATATCTCTCTGGCTGGGTACATAACAAGCTTGACACTTTATGATGAATTCAGGGGCATTGTGGGTATGGGGAAAAATGTAGTGGGGAAAGTTGGACTTCCATAGTCCAATATCATTAGACTTGTCAATGAATTTTTCCTCTATCCAGAAGTACGTTTCAAATAACTCGAATTCACACAGGGTTTCAAGGATTTTATAATCCATGTCCGCCAAAGGTATCTGATCAAGGTCAACAGGGGGATGGAGCAGTGGATTTACAGGCTCCTCATGTCCCTTCTTCTTAGGAGGAATGGTTGGATTAGGTTTTTATGGTGAATTAGGGTTTTTGATAGACAAATGGGTGTCAGGACTATGTAAAAGTCTAGGTCTAGGAAGAAAGTGTGACATTTGCAGGGAGTAATTTGAAAAATATTGGATTATCTTTTCTAGCGTTTTGTCAACCTACAAAAAACATGCACAAAGCAGAGAAACAGACAAGGTAAAGGTTTAGAAGCTTATTGAGCGTGGATTTATGCACATATTGATCATTTTCCCATTGATAGTGGCGTGGATCCGTTAGATTAGCGGTCATTGGAGAATTAAATTCATTAACAGTTACATTAACACGGGAAGACATTTAATTGGCAATGGTAATTGTCTAGGTGGCGTGATATGATGGGTGCTCAACAGGTGAATTAATGGTTTTGACATAGCAAGGAAACAACTTTTCGGAGGGGGTCCAAAGCAGTAAGTGGTTTAAGTGGGGGGTGCAAAATGACGGGAAGGAGCCATGTTAGCATCTGCCCGAAAAGAAAAACAACTTTTTTTGGACTCCCCCCCCCCTGACAGTAAATAATGGATGGAGAGCGGGGGGGCGAAAAGTGATAAGGGTCGTCGGATGAAAGAGCGAGAGATCGGATGGGTGAACAAATGGTGGAAAGTTAATGTGATATGATGTAAGAGTTTATTGGGTAGCGGGGGGTTTGATAAAGGTACCAACTTTGGATAATGAATTGATATGTAAAAATTTTGTTTTCATATGTCCGATAACTTTTAGACTTAGGATAAAACCTTTACCCCTTTGCCTTCTAATGTGCATGAAATATAACTTTGTAAGTTAAAAACTTAAGATAAATATTTTCATGATTTTCAAAGTCATAATACATTTCTTCTTACCCTTTCATTTCCTTTCTTTTTCTAAGCTAACATGTTTTCATCCACTTTCCTTAGGGTGCATTTAAGCTAGAAAACCCACATATCCTTTTTTTTATTATAAAAAAATAACCTACTCTATCACTTATTTCTCCCATTGATTTAGATTATACTGTTGAATCAATCTAATTTTCTACCTAACTAATAATTTGCCAAGATCAATGGAAAATCTTTATTCACTAACCTAATTAACAAGAAATTTACAATTTTCCTATCATGATTAAGTTGTATGATGGGATCAAACATCTAGTCATTGTGGCATTTCAAGACAAGTTGCACAAAATATTTTTGGATTTTGACATAAAGGAAACTAATTTTAACAGCAGTGGCATTTAAATTTGCAACAGTTTTAGTATTATTTCTATTTTTCTTTTGTGGGGTTTTATTCTCTTTGATTCATTCTTTCAATTTTCTTTCTTTTTGTATTTTTTCTTCATATTCATTTTCTTTTTGACATGCCCTCTTTTGATTTCTTTTATATATAACTTTTTTGGAAATCATTTGCAATTTGAAAATTATTTACAATGTAAAATGTTAGGTCCCTATATTACTAGTGTAGCCCCCTTATTGTTATTGGTGTACCCATGTAACCCACATATTTTTATTATTGTGCCCTTACATTAATATTTTTAGGTCGGCTAGGAATATATTGTGACCCCATGGACTCCTATAGATATAAGGAGGTTTTTTCATTTGTATCATCCAAGGATTATTAATTTATGTAATGTAAAGGAGGTTTCCCCCTCGAAGTGGCTTATTTCTAAGACGTTGATCTATATTTTATTCTATTTTTGGAGTTGGTTTCATAGCATTTGGTATCATAGCTTTGGATTCTAGGGTTTCACTGCTCCAAAAAGGTCATCCTGGAATTTTCACTATAACTATTTTTATACGAAGGTTCATAAGCTGAAATTTTTACCACGCAAATCCAAAATCTGTAGGAACCTCGTGTAAAAAATTCAGATCTTGGTTCGCAATATTTTCAGAGATATGATCTATTGAAGTTAGGGTTTTTGCAGACTCCCGAATTTCACCTAAACAAGGTGACCATGGGAAAATCGTCATAACACTCTTTGAGCATAAAATTGGAATTCTGTCAAAAGCGACCGAAATCACACGGAATGTATTTTTATGTGTATCAATTTGAGAGCTAAATAACGAAACAGTGACATGTGGCTCGTCGTACAAGTTCGCTCTACTGAACCGGTCCATAATTAGGATATTTTGGGAGACTGGGCATAACTTTGACTTGAAGAATCCAAATCAAGTCAAACCTATGGCATTGGAAAGAATATTCAGAGGGATACTACAAGACCAAATTTCAGATATTGAAGATCGAAAGTCACAGAGAGAATTCAGTTTCAATATCGAGCTCCTCAAAAGCAAGAAAAATGTGTGTATTTGTTTTCAAATTGCATAATTCTTGTTTGAAAAAATGGTTTGAAGTGATTCCAAGGGCATATTGAAGCATAGATATCAGTATTTGGTTCTAAAATCCCCCCTAAAAATAATTCAACACCCATCAATCCCTCAGAATACTCTACTATGACTCATGAAGACGAAGAAGTGCAACATGGTATATCAAAATTACAAGAGCAAGTGCACCAAATTTAACTCTCACAAAGAGAAACCAAAAATGAAATGAAAGTTTTGAAGAAAGGTGTGAAAGCTGAGATGGATGTTTTGAAGAAGGGAATGTGATGCAGGGGCATTAGACACTAGCCAGTAATGTAGGAAATTTTGTCCACATGTTGTGGCTAGGAGGGTTCAGAATCATTTGAATTGTAGCAGCAAGGTGTCAATACCTTAGCTGTCTGTTGCATTTAGGACAGTTAGAATTAGTAGAAGTCGAATAGCTTTAGTTCATTCCATCTGTCATGTTTCAGTTGATTCTAATGAACTGTAGTTAGGATTTTTATTTACCAAAAACGGTCCTCACAGAGGAACCGAAAAGACATATGTTGATGTATAAATGTAACCCCCGAATTCATTGAAGGGGGGAGATTTTCGCAGTGAAGTTGTGTGTTAAGCTTTTGTTTTAGTTGAATAAAAGCTGATATTATATTGACTATCTGTGTGTGATTGAATTAGTCTCTGTGTAAATTTTTTTTGGTCTCAAACATATTGTCCCGTGATTAGTTCAATGAAGATAATTGTTGTGTAATCTTCGCAAATCCCTGCCCAGGTTTGATTGTGGATTTCCCTAGAATTGTTGCATTTCATTGCGTGATAGGCCGAGAATGATACATTAAACCATCGTCGCAGACGTAGTAGAATGCCAACCTTTGTATGAGTGCACCAGTAGTATGGTTACCATAGGACTGTTGATACAGGTCATAGTGGGAAACTGCTTATAATAGAAATGATTTGTTTTGTTATTAATTGAAATCCTGAACCGAGGTTAGACCCTGATTTTGTGAATCAGAGCAAAATGAAAGGAAGGCATTAAACTTGGTTCGTCCTGCAGTCAATTACTGGTCAAAACCCGGAGCTGTTTGATCGCACCGCTTGTGTGGCATAAGTGGTATTTTCCATTTGGGAGCAATTCCATTTTCCGCCTGACATGTAGCATAAGGTGGGACCCCGAAAATTGCCTTTTCGCGTGCCATCGCACATTAAAGTTAGACTGAGGAGGCAGTGCGATATCGATGAACGACGTTGATCTGGAGGAAGGCTAATCGAATGGTGATCTCGTTCGGAAGTAGCATGAAGGATAATCTAAGGTATGAACGTTTAAAAGTGTGAACCATCGATTATATGTGTGGGCTCGGAATATATTAAAGTGTTTCTTTGAAAATATTGATGAGTTATTAATATAAGTCGGAGGGGTTAAGGTTTTAAGGTATAAGGTGGCAGACATAGTACTGTTGCAGAATTATATTGTGGGGAATATATTAGAATTCTAAAAGCTACTGAATATATCTAATTGTCAAACAAAGGAGTCTAAGACTACGTGGAAAATGAACTACGTAATTAAAAAGAAATGCAGACAGAACTACTATAGAGAGAACAGCTCTCCTTAGGGGTCCCGAATTCAGTTTTGGGGCTGTCAATTGTGGTATTAGAGCTGTTGTTTTGATTTTTTTTTGCAGAGAACTGACATGGAAATCCGAGTCGGTAGAGGTGCTGGCAGAAGGAGACTTGTTGCCAATGCAGTAGTGTTGGAGACCTTACAGAGGTTTGAAGCCAGAATGGATGCCATGGAGCGAAGATAGCCCAGAGATCGTGAAGACATCAGTGAACCTGAATTAGAAGAAGCTGAAGAAAATGTTGAGATTCCTCTTGACTTGAGGCTCCTCAGAACTGTTCTAGGGTTTGCAGTTAAGCCCAAAATTGAAGTGTCAAGTTTTGCAGGAGGACTTAATCTAGAAGAGCTGGTGGACTGGATTAATGAAATGAACAAGTGCTTTGAATATGAAGAAATGAGTGATGATAAGAAGGTCAAGTTTGCAGTAACAAAGCTGAAGGGACATGTTGCACTTTGGTGGGATGGAGTGCAAGAAACAAGAAGGAGAGTTGGCAAGCAGCCTATTAACAGCTGGACCAGAATGGTGGCTAAGCTAAAAGATAAATTCTTGCCTAGTGATTATCAGCTAACATTGCTTAGGAAAATGCAGAACCTAAGACAAAGGTTGCTGACAGTAAAGGAATACACAGAAGAATTCTATAGAGTAAGCATAAGAGTTGGACAGTTTCAGGACACACCAAAGAAGACTGCCAGATTTGTGAATGGTCTCAAGTTGGAGATCCAAGATGAGATTGGTATTCTGTCTCCTAAGAAAGTTGAAGAGGCTTATCAGATGGCCTTGAAAGCAGAGGAGAAACTCCTGAGAAAGCAGTCTGCCAAAGGGAGAGGTACTTTCCGTGGAAAGGGAAGTCAGGGTGGTAGAGGAAAGCCTGCTACACCTAGAGATGGAGCTAACAGTAGCTCACCTCAGAATGCATCTACAGAGGGTGATGCAAGAGGCGGAAGGGGTTCTCACAGAGGAAGAGGAGGCAGAGGCAGAGGTAGAGAATTGAGGTGCTATAGATTTCATCAAGTGGGACAAAAGCACTATGAGTGCCTATAGAATATGGGTGCTGGTCCAAGAAATGCTATTGTTGCTCAGGCTGGATAAGAGGCAGCAATTGAAGAGGCAATTTTACCAGAAATGGGAGAATCCTTGGTGGTTAATAAGGTATTGTTGAAACAAACCAAAGAGGCCACTAAGCTTGCACAAAGGAAGACTTTGTTTAAGAGCATATGCAAAGTCCAAGGGAAATGCTGCCAGCTAGTCATTGATAGTGGTAGCACTGACAATCTGGTTTCCACTGAAGTGATAGAGAAGTTGAAGTTGAAGACATGGGAGCATCCAACTCCCTACAAGGTGTCCTGACTGCATAAAGGGCACCAGCTGATTGTAAAAGAACAGTGTGAGATAGAGCTGCAAATGGGAAAATACAAAGACAAAGTTTTGTGTGATGTGATGCCCATGGATGTGTGTCACATACTGTTGGGTAGACCTTGGCAGTTTGACAGAGCAGCAGTGCATGATGGCAAGAAGAACACCTACAAGTTCCTCAAGGATGGGGTACATCATACATTGATACCCATGGAAGAAGGAGAACCATCAAACAGAGTGGCTGACCCAAAGATCTTGTTGCTGAGCGGGAAGGAATACCTACAGCAGATAGAAGAAGAAGAGGTAAGTTTTTCTTTAGTTTGCAAACCTAAGGTAGTTCTTACTTCTACAAAGATTTTTGATTTTCCAATAGAAATCCAAGAGATGTTAGACAATTATTGTGAAATTGTTGTGGATGATTTACCTGATGAGCAGCCACCTGTGAGAATGATCAGCCATCAGATAGATTTTATCCCTGGTTCAAATCTGCCAAATAAGGCAGCCTACAAAATGACTCTCACAGAAAATGAGGAAATCAGGAGACAAGTACAAGAATTGGTGGACAAGGGACTGATCAGAGAAAGTTTGAGTCCATGTGCAGTACCAGCAGTATTGAGCCCAAAGAAGGATGGAGGCTGGAGGATGTGTACTGATTCCAGAGCTATCAATAAGATAAAAATCAGGTACAGATTCCCTTTGCCCAGAGTTGAGGATTTAATGGATTGTTTGAGTGGTGCCAAATATTTTTCAAAGTTAGATTTCAAAAGTGGATATCATCAGATTAGAATAAAAGAGGGTGATGAGTGGAAAATTGCCTTTAAAACAAATGAAGGACTGTATGAATGGATGGTAATGCCTTTTGGGTTGTCAAATGCACCTAGCACTTTTATGAGACTTATGAATGAAGTATTGAAAGAATTCATTGGTAAATTTTTGATAGTATATCCGGATGATATATTAGTTTTCAGCAAAACTAAAGAAGAACATTTAAGGCATCTTAATTATGTCTTGAAGAAGCTGCACCAAGAGAAACTGCTAATAAACTTAAAGAAATTCTCATTCATGAAGGAAGAGTTGGTGTATTTTGGCTTTGTTGTCTTTGCAGAAGTATTGAAGATGGACCCAGAAAAGGTTAAGGCAATTGTGGAGTGGCCTTCACCCAGGAATGTTTTTGAGGTAAGAAGTTTCCATGGACTTGTCAGTTTGTACAGGAAATTCATAAGAAACTTCAGTAAGATTAATGCACCCATCATTGAGACAATAAATAAGAGCAAATAGCCATTTAAATGGACTGCTGAAGCAGAAAGAAACTTTAAACTTTTGAAGCAAAAGATAACTGAAAAGCTTGTTTTGATTCTTCCTGATCTTACTAAACCATTTCAAGTGAAGTGTGATGCCAGTGGAGAAGCCATTGGAGCTGTGTTGAGTCAGGATGATAGGCCTGTAGCCTATTTCAGTGAGAAGCTAAATGACACCAGAAGAAAGTATTCCTTAAGCTAAAGAGAAGGAGTTCTATGCAATTGTTCAGGCATTGAAAAAGTGGAGACATTATTTAATGTCCAAAGAATTTGTGTTATACTCTGACAATCATGCTTTGCAGTACATTGTACAGCAGCCCAAGTTAAATCCTAAGCATGCCAAGTGGGTTGAGTATCTCCAAGGTTTTAACTTTGTTTTGAAACACATAAGTGGCCAAGAAAATAAAGTAGTTGATGCTTTGAGTAGGAGGCACATGCTTGTTCAAGAAATCAATTTTGAAGCTGTAGGATTTGATTTTCTCAAAGAATTGTATAAAACAGATTCAGATTTTAAGGAAGCATGTGAGGCATGTTGTAACCCTGTTCTAACAAATAGAAGCTAGTGGTTGGATTATTTCTTGCAGGAGGACTTACTATTCCGAAGAAACCAACTGTGCATACCAAAATGTTCCATGAGAGAAAACTTGATCAAGGAGAAGCATAGTGGTGGACTTGCTGGACACTTTGGTACTGATAAAAATTATGAGCAGCTGAGTCACTTCTATTATTGGCCCAAGATGAGAGCAGAAGTGGAAAATTTTGTGAAAAATTGCAAAATCTGTCAATATGCCAAAGGAAGGAGCCAAAATTCAGGATTGTACACTCCCTTGCCTATTCCAGACAGGCCTTGGGACATGGTGTGTATGGATTTTGTTCTAGGATTACCCAAGACTCAGAGAGGGAATGATGCAGTATTTTTGTAGTGGGCAGATTCTCCAAAATGGAACATTTTATTCCATGTTATAAAAATAGTGATGCCACTCATGTTTCTAACTTGTTTTTCAAAGAAGTTGTTAGGTTGCATGGGTTACCCAAGAGTATTGTTTCAGAGAGAGAGACCAGATTTGTGGGCCATTTTTTTAGGACGTTGTGGAAGAAACTTGGTACCAAACTGAGTTTCATCTCATCTTGTCATCCTCAGACTGATGGACAAACTGAGGTAGTGAATAGGAGTCTAGGAAATTTGTTGAGAAGTCTTGCAGGAGAGCATCCCAAGCAGTGGGATCATA
Source organism: Pinus albicaulis (assembly GCA_034641835.2). Lineage (NCBI taxonomy): Eukaryota > Viridiplantae > Streptophyta > Pinopsida > Pinales > Pinaceae > Pinus > Pinus albicaulis. Next base: position 634,833,588 of record CM076572.1, read on the forward strand.
TTTTTCCCCAGGCAGAATATGCATATAATGACTCACCAAACAGGAGCATAGGGCAGAGCCCATTCCATATTGTCTATGGAATGCACCCTCGAGGAATATCAAAGTTAAGAAATCTAGGAAAGGCAGAGCTGAGAAGTTTTGATGGTGAGGAATTTGCTTGAGAGATCCAAGCCATACATGAACAAGTGAAACAGTAGCTACAAGGTAGCAGCATCAAATATAAAGGCAGAGTAGACTTGAGTAGAAAAGAATTCCATTTCGAAGTAGGAGATCTGGTTTTGGCACACTTGAGAAAGGAGAGATTTCCAAAGAAGCAGTATAACAAACTGAAGTTTAAAAAGATTGGACCATGCAAGATACTTAGAAAGTTTTCTGCTAATGCTTATGAGATTGAATTTCCACTTGATGTTGTAATATCTCCCATTTTTAATGTTGCAGATTTGTACAAGTATGAAGATGATGGTGCAGAAGAAAGATCAGCAGATAAGGAACAGATTGAGTGGGAAAAACAGTTACCCCAAGCACAACCATTGCAACCAGAGAAGATATTTGACAAAAGAGTGTTCAGGAAGACCAGAGGACAAGAGTACTTTCAGTACTTAGTCAAATGGAAGGACAAGCCAGAGGAAGATGCCACTTGGATGACTGAAGGAATGTTGTAGAAGATAGGCAGATCAGTGGAAGAGCTCATGGACAGGGGCCCATGAAGAAAATCACCCTCGGGAGTCTGATGTAGGGGCATTAGACACTAGCCAGCAATGTAGGAAATTTTGTCCACATGTTGTGGCTAGGATGGTTCAGAATCATTCGAATTGTAGCAGCAAGGTGTTAATACCTTAGCTGTCTGTTGCATTTAGGACAGTTAGAATCAGTAGAAGTCAAATAGCTTTAGTTCAGTCCATCTGTCATGTTTCAGTTAATTCTAATGAACTGTAGTTAGGCTTTTGATTTACCAAAAACGGTCCTCACAGAGGAACCTAAAAGACATATGTTGATGTATAAATGTAACCCCCGGATTCATTGAAGGGGGGAGATTTTCGCAGTGAAGTTGTGTGTTAAGCTTTTGTTTTAGTTGAATGAAAGTCGATATTATATTGACTATCTATGTGTGATTGAATTAATCTCTATGTAAATTTGTTGGTCCCGAACATATTGTCCTGTGATTAGTTCAATGAAGAGAATTGCTATGTAATCTTCGCAAATCCCTGCCCAGGGTTGATTGTGGATTTCCCTAGAATTGTCGCATTTCATTGCGTGATAGGCCGAGAACGATACATTAACCCATCGTCACAGACGTAATAGAATGACGTAATAGAATGCCAACCTTTGTATGAGTGCACCAGTAGTATGGTTACCATAGGACTGTTGATACGATTCATAGTAGGAAACCACTTATAACAGAAATGATTTGTTTTTTTATTAATTGAAATCCTAAACCGAGGTTAGACCCTGAGTTTGTGAACCAAAGCAAAATGAAAGGAAGGCGTTAAACCTGGTTCATCCCACAGTCAATTACTATTCAAAACCTGGAGTTGTTTGATCACACCACTTGTGTGGCATAAGTGGTATTTTCCATTTGGGAGCGATTCCATTTTCCGCCTAACACGTAGCATAAGGTGGGACCCCGAAAACCGCCTTTTCGCGTGCCATCACACATTAAATTTCGACTGAGGAGGCATTGCGATATCGACGAACGTCGTCGATCTGGAGGAAGGCTAATCGAACGGTGATCACGTTCGAAAGTAGCACGAAGGATAATCTAAGGTATGAACGTTTAAAAATGTGAATCGTCGATTATATGTGTGGGCCCGGAATATATTAAAGTGTTTCTTTGCAAATATTTTCGGGTTATTAATATATGTCGAAGGAGTTAAGGTTGTAAGGTATAAGGTGGTGGACATAGTACTGTTGCAGAATTATATTTTGGGGAATATATTAGAATTCTAAAAGATGTTGAATATATCTAATTTTCAAACAAAGGAGTCGTGTAAGACTACGTGGAAAATGAACTGTGTAATTAAAAAGAAATGCAGACAGAACTACTGTAGAGAGAAAAGCTCTCCTTAGGGGGCCCAAATTCATTTTTGGGGTTGTCAGCATGGAAGCTAATATGGATGGTTTGAAGAAAGGCGTGGAAGCTAAAATGAATGGTTTGAAGAATGGCATGGAAGACATGGAAGACATGAAGAATGATATAAAAGAAGACATGGAAGGCTTGAAAAAATTAATACAATACATGATCCCTAATGGTGAAAATATAGTAGAGGAAACTCATGATGAGACCAAAATAAGTGTTAATCGTGATTTCATAAACTCGAATGTTGGATGGAAGACCCACCATATTCCAAAGATCGATATGAGGAAGTTTGATGGCAATGATCCTGTAACATGGATACTACAGATGGAGAAATATTTTGATCTCAATAATGTAAAAAAAAAACACAAAAGGTATGCATTGAAACTTTTTATTTATAACAAAATACATTTGTATGGTATCAATGGCTTTCCTCCCGTAAAAAAAATCACTTGGTAAATTTTTACGGAGGAAACGATAGCACATTATGAGGACACAAAGAGGAACACCTTCTTTAGCCAATTGATAAATCTCAAACAAAAGGGTCCAGTGGTGGAGCACATTGAGGACTTCCAAAAATTGAATATAAGGGTAAATGATATTCCAGAGGAACACAAGATTGATGTCTACATAGAAGGATAACATCCAACATGAGGTTCCCCTATGGGAACCTCATTCATTGGAGAAGGCATTTAAGGGTGCAAGAAAAATTAAATGTAAAATTATGGCCACAAGGAAGCCTACCACTCACATCTATAAATATGGAAGTGTTACTAATCCTAGACTTCCACAACCTACAAGGTTGAAACCTCAACAATTGGAAGAAAAAAGAGCAAAAGGGATTTTCTAAAATTGTGATAGAAAATACACTAAAGGTCATAAGTGTGCTGAAAAGAAATGATTTTACACAGATTGTGAAGAGGAGGAAGAAAATGAACATGAAACTTCAAAATAAGGGGATATACACCAGGAACAAACCCTAGATAAAGAAGAAATTATTCCGACCATATCGTGTAATGCATTGGTAGGAATTACCACTCCTCAAACTCTCAAGATAAAAGGACATATCAAGAAGAAAAAGGTATTAGAGTTGATTTATTCGGGTAGTAACCATAATTTTATTCATTGTAAGGTATCCAAGGAATTGAATTGCTTCCTATACCCAGCACCACAATGTCAAGTGATGGTGAAAAATGGAGGAACTATAAATTTCTCTGGAAAATGCCATAATATCAAGCTAACCATGGGGGAATATGTATTGAATAGTCCAATAATTTCCATTCCAATGGGAGGTGATGAGGTTGTACTAGGAATACAATGGTTACAATCGTTGGGGACGATAGATTTTAATTTTCAATAAATTTTCTTGAAATTATTTCCGGAAGGAAAGGAATTTGAATTATGGGGTATCACAGGGAAGCCAAGAAATATAATAAGCTTTAATGCCATGATAAAGCTTCTGAAGAAAGAAAAACGAGGTGTAATATTTGCATAATTATGCTCACTATAAGTTCCAACATCAAAATCATCTATTTCTCCAGATCTCCAAAATGTCTTGGACAATCATTCCAAGGTGTTTGAAACTCCCAAAGGACTCCCAATAATTCAAAATAGTCAAATTTATTTCCCTGCTCTAGTAGTATTGGTGCACAAGAAGGATGGATCATGGCGCATGTGTCTGGATTATAGGGAGATCAATAAGCTCACTATTAAAGATAAATTTCTCATTCATGTGACTGATGAATTATTGGATGAATTAAATGGAGCAATTTATTTTACCAATTTGGATCTTCGTTTAGGATATCATAAAATTAGAATGAAGACTGAATATATTCTGAAAATAGCATTTCGAACTCATGAGGGTCATTATGAATTTTTGGTCATGCCTTTTGGCCTTACCAATGCACCTTCTACATTTCCACATTTTAGGAATTCCATTTTCAAACCCTTCCTTATAAAATTTGTGTTATTATTTTTTGATGATACACTAATCTATAGTAGGTCTTGGGATCATGTTCAACATGTTGACAGGGTGCTCAAACTATTGGAGGAGAAACAACTATATGCAAAAACCACCAAATTTTTCTTTGGAGTACAAGAGGTGGAATATCTGGGTCATATTGTATCTCACAAGGGTGTTAAGGTAGACCCTAACCAAATTAAAGCCATTAAGGAATGGAAAGTCCCCACAGCCATAAAGAAGTTTCGAGGATTTCTCGGGTTAACAGGGTATTATCGCAAGTTTGTTAATAATTATGGGATAATAGTAGCACCTCTAACAACATTATTGAAGAAAGTTGAATTTTCATGGACTCCTGAAGAAACTAAGGCCTTTGAACATCTTAAAGAGGAAATGTGCCTAGAACCGGTCTTAGTTATGCCAAACATCACAAAAACCTTTATTTTGGAATGTGATTCCTCAAGAAATGGAATTGGTGTTGTTTAAATGCAATAAGGAAGACCCATTTCTTTTGAAAGTCGTCTAATCTGTTGTAGCTCCTAGAGACAGCCTTGAGTTTCCAAAGACCAGTGCCTAGGACATCTTAAACAGTAGGGAGTATAAAGTATATTTTAGGCTCATTATTAGCTTAGGACTCTCTACCTTTTCAACTTGTGCAAAGCATCATCTTATGGATGGGACCAAACTACCTTCAGATTTAGCAAGCTATAAAGACACTGCAGAGACAAGAAGGGAATCTTCAATACATATATACTTCAGACAACTTAGAGACAGATTTCATCAGAGAGGGCCAGTTTCTCAAAGACATATAGGTATTTTAAATAGAAAAATACTTGATGCGCAGAAAGTGAAAGGGGAGTACTAACTATCAATGAAATGGTGCTCGGAAAACATATTTCAACATAATATGGGCTTAGGAACTAAGAATCCATACATATCAATCAGTTCAGTGAGAGTAACATTCCACGATGTTTAATATAGAGGAAATATGAATGATGTGTTAAGTGGAACGACATATCTTGTATGAGCCATATTTAAAGCAACATAGACCAGTAAAGCATGAGTATCAAGCAGCGATAAATTCATACCCGAGCTGGCAAGTTACTCGCATTCCAAGACATGATAAAAGGAAATTGAAAACAGTGGAGAGAACAATGATACAATATCATAAAGAAAGAATCACGAACTATATAGCATTAAGACTGGAATCCTCATACATAACTAGAACTTCTCTTCGCTGAAACCCCACGGGCTCTGTGTATTGGTATTGATAATTCCACGACAAGCATACAAAAACTTTTACACTGCGATTTTCTTCAGGAAATCTAGAACCCTTTTTTCTCATTGTATCTTGCTTATATAGGCTTCTTCCTATCTCAGCGAGAAGATATTTTTGGAAAAATATCTTCTTCGCATAACCAAAATTTGTTAAAGGTCATTCTCAAAATAGCAAAATTCATGATGAGGAATCAGGCCTCTCATCATGGATAGTCAGGCGCTTGGCCGTTTTTAAAAATAGAAAATTAAACAGTAGTTTGATGAAAAGTAAAAGGCTGGAGTGGGGTAAACAACCCACTCGAAACTCAAAAGAAACTAATCTAGTAAAAAGTAAATAGGCCATTGAGGCCAAATCATGAGTTGACAAGATATCATAGGTGCGGAAGAGTTGAGGCAGTTGCTGATTCTGGTGGCGGCACGTTCGCAGATGAACTAGCATACTGGCTCGTAAAGTGAGTGCACCTCTGCTGACTGTCTGCAGCTGGTTCGGGCATTGCTGAGAGCCCCTCCACCTCGACAAAGGCCTCTGTGAGGACGTGGAAACCCGCCCTAGTAGGAAGCTTGTGTTTTATCAAATGGAGCAGGGTGAACTCTTTTCGAAGGAATGAAACCATCATGTCGGCCTTGAGTTGAGCAGCTTTACCTGTCTAGAGGTCGGTTCGATCTTTCTCTTCTTGCAGGGGAACTGTATATTGTGTCAAAGGCAAGAGCACGGAAGGAGTGGTCGGGTCCCAACAGGAAGGAAGTCCAGTTGTCATGATCTCACCCCATACTGCATCGAATCGTTCCACGTTGGTGACCACCTGTTGGAGAGCTCTCAAAGCTATGGCTCGGGCCATCTCTTTGTTGATGATTTTTCGACATTCAATAGCCTCCGTGAATCGGCTCGGAATACCGTGATTCTCCATGTCATCTGATCCTAGCTCATTCAGGAATGAAATGTATTCTTTGGCATGCTGGGCCCTGTTAGACAAATCGAGGTCTGCCTCCTACAGTTTCCTATTTAGATAGGGTATAGCAGACTTATTCTCTCTTATCATCCTTAGGAAGCCCCATTGTTCAGTTACCGCTGAAATTATATCAGACCAAATTATAATCCTAGCTTCAAGGAGGGTGAGACTTCCCTTTGCACGGCTTTTCATGTCGGCGATAGTTTTTTGCCGATCGGCCGTCATCTTCTTTTCCTGCTCTATTTATCTCTGCAACTCTTCTATTATTCTGGTGTTCTCAGCCAGAGAGTTTTCTAAATTTGTGATTTGTTGCCTTGCTATGGACCCCTGCTTTTCCAATACCTCATTTTCAGCTCTTGCTACGGCCAGTTGCTCGGATAGCGAGCTGGTTCCACTTGAAGCCACGGTCGACTGGCAGCTGTGTGAGTCCCATCTAGCTTGCAGCTCTGTTGCCTTAGTCTATAGTATGGTGATTGTCTCAGCCATTTATTCTTTCTCCTCTCTTTCCTTTGATAGCTTACTGGACAATTGTGCTTTCTCTTGCTCTACTTGCACCAGTTCAGCTGTCTGGACATGGTGGGAGGCCGGTATGTGGGCCTGACCCTTTGCTGACGCGACTTCCTTCTGCATTTGTTCAATCAAAGCCGCCTGTGGGTTTGTTTCCCCCGTATCCTTTCCCTTGATTTGGTCTTGGAGGAAACGTACCTGATTTGCTCAGGCGCGGTAGCTAATTTGTTCACTTTTCAGGGTAGCCCTCAACTGTTCATGTTTCTGTTCCAACTTCTTCAGCGCGATGGTGACCCGCATCAGTTCATCTTTCATCATATCACATACAGTCTGGAATAGGTCGCACATGTCGTTGGCTGGCACTTTCTTCATGTTGATCGCATACTCGAGCACTCGATAGCTAGTGACACCTGAAATAGGGTCCAAGATAGCTTCTGCCATAGATAATACTAGGTTTTCGGTGTTCGCGTTCATGGAGGCAGAGAGCCTGGTGTGATATTTCTCAACGAACCCTCCCAGCTCAGCTTTATATTTGTCTCAGATTGCTCTATTTGCCTGATCCCTTTCAATTGCCCTTGGTGAGGTATGCTTTATGATGGCCTGTGTGATCTCTGTGAAGTCGGAAGAAGTGGTACTGTCCCTTAGCACCTTTATCCCGGCCTCACCTTTATCCAATTGACCATACACTGTGAAGGGTTCAAGCAGTTGTTCCTCTCCTATGACTTCTGCCTCACTGGAGGCTGTTTTTTGCTTTTTGTGAGGGGGAGCTGCTCCTGATGTGCCTGCTTCTTCTCCGCCTGTGTCTTTATTGACGTTCTCTTCTTCCCCTGTAGCAGATGAATCGGTTTCCATCTTTGAAACCAAAGGCCAAATTTAGAGATTAGCCCTCCATTCCATGAATGGCCTCGGCTCATGCATATAAGGCGCAGACTTGTTCCTTTTTCTTTTGTTCGAGATAATTTCTCGAGGGTCATAAGCCCAAATTTTTCCCAGCCTTAGGTCCAGTACTTGCAGCATTTTCTCAACAATTGGGAAGGCATGTCTCGAGTTCACCACAAAGGGGCCGATTTCAATGGGGAGCCTTAGGATGTAACCCTTCTTGGCAGGAACGAAATGGATCTGATCGGCCTTGAGGGCCTGCCGGATGTATTCGAGCGCATAAAATCGACGAACAGGAAACACTGGCAGCCAGTAAGGGGAAACTTCAGCTCCATAGACCCGAATTTCAGTGTAGTCATTGAATAGAAACCAATCCCCAGTGCTCTGGGATTTTCCGGCTTGCAGCCGGCTTTTCATTTCTGGAAAGATCCTAGGCAAAGGCGAGTCATGAATAATGGTATAGGCAATAGACATGAAACTATTCACAAAACTGGAATAACCCTCTCCCTTAGGTAATTGACGTACAGAGAAATTCCAGTCGAAAAATGGTCGGGGTTGGGAATTCTCATGATATACTTTGTCTAACCCCAAACCCTCAAATTTATCGGCGTGCTGGTACAAGAAGAGATAGAAAACCATTGAACAAAAATGGAACTGACGGGTTTCTGGAAGCTCCTGGAACTAGGTTCGAATGGCAGTGGCGAGGAAACCAGGAATATCTAATACTACCCCCTTTTGAACAAAAAAACCATTGAACAAAAATGGAACTGACGGGTTTCTGGAAGCTCCTGGAACTAGGTTCGAATGGCAGTGGCGAGGAAACCAGGAATATCTAATACTACCCCCTTTTGAGACATGATCCATAAGAGATGGACGCACACAGTGGAAATTTCTTCCGGACTTCCTACCCCTAAAAGGCCAACAATGAGAGAGAGAATGGGCCGAACTTCCTCTTCAAACAAACTTAATGGAAAAGGCTCTATGGCAGGAAGAGAAGAAACCTGGTTACTGGTTATAGAGGAGATGAAGGCTTGCCGGGTCTCCCGTGGCTGTTTGGTGAACTGGGCGGCTAAAGCTGCTTCTCTGAAACTGATATATGTGGCACTGGTAGGAAAGCGAAAGGCCTGCTTGATAGTATCGGGGGAAAGGGAAAAAAATTTGTTCCCCTGAGGAGAGGTGAAGCTGCCTCGATGCTCGTCGAAAACATCTCTGAGCCAGGAGATAAAATCAACCATAGAGTGAACTTGAGGGGCAATTTGGTGGTACAGGCCAGACACGACTACCCGGTAACGGTCTTTGTTCTTAACATGACGACTGAAAAGCTCAGGCTTAATGCTGCGGATGTCAAATGGGTATTTAGGGTCACAGATACCAGCTTGCAGGTCAATGAGAGGGTCAAACCCGGGTGGGTTCCTGGATTCACGAACCTGAGGGGTCTCTGGTTCATTTTTCTTTGGCATTCCCCTTCCCATGGTCGACATTCAAGAATTTGAAAAAGCGAAAGGAAAACAGAGGGCGTATGAATGACGAAGTACCTGAACGGAAGGTAACTCTGCTCAGGAAAGCGACGCAGGGAACTCTGACAATGATTGGGTAGACCAGGCGCTTTTTCCTACTTGGTATATGTCGTAGCCTGAAACCTGCGACTTTTTACTGGAGTGAAATACGGGGGAATTGTTATCTCTGGACTGGGTATTTTGAGGTAAAAAGATGGATGGGTAAAACGAAAGAAGGCAAGTGTCCTAAGGACACTGACATTGGGGCACGCAGCGCGTAGGGATTGGGTGTGTCAGAATGCAGGTGGGTGCCTCGTGCCGGGTTTAATACTGGTACGAGCCTCAGTACCAGTTAACCTAAAGGACTTTACCTTACCTTTTTACCATATAAAACCGACGATTCTTGAATATATTTCCCATAAGGCATATTCTAAACATAGCATATCGATCCTCAGGTCCCGCACGTTAGCTCTGCCACGTCATCCCCTTTACTTCGGGTCCCCACCACGCCACGCTTTCACAATTCCGCGGGGGTATGGGTCTCTTCCCTTCCTCGCTGCTCGACCCCCTCGGAATTTCCCTCATGTGCGTCTTCACGCAGCGGCAATTTCTTTTAATACATAGGTTTTGCGCTCAGTGTAACGTTCCATTGTCTTTCGTATTTTTGTTAGCTTTTTGGCTTTATACTCCATTCTTTTCGCGTTAATTCCACCTTTGGCTTTAACGCACGTGGCTTTCATTGCTTTGTCTCCTTTTGAACCACTTTTGAAGTATTTCGTCCTTTGATACAAAGCTTAATGCATGAATTGTCAACAATTTAATAAACCAATGACTAATGTTAAAGATTAAACAACACAATCAAAGGAAAATATTTACACAAAGTTGTTTATGAGAAGGAAATGTTGGCAATACTACATGCACTAAATAAATGGTGACCTTTCCTAATGGGAATACACTTCAAGGTAAAAACTAACCATGATAGTCTTAAACACTTTTTGGAACAAAGACTATCTTTAGAAGAGCATCAAAAATGAGTCACAAAGATTTTGGGTTATGACTTTGAAATCATCTACAAAAAAGGGAAGCTAAATGTTGTTGCACATGCATTATCAAGAAAGGATGAACAGGTGGAAGCATTTCTTTGTGCCATTTCTATTATCCAACTAGATTGGATAACCGAAGCAAGGGATGAATGGAAGAAGGAAAAAGAAGTGTGGACACTCATTCAAAAGGTGCAGCAAGATCCTAGTACATCTGATACACTTAGTTGGAAAAATGATTCCTTATGGTAAAAATATCGCTTATATCTTTGTAAGAATTCCCAACTAAAAAAATATATTCTTTTGGAATTGCACACTTCTCCTTTAGGAGGACACTCGGGGTTTTTACCACAGGGTGAAGAAAGAATTTTTTTTTATAGCCTTAAATCTGATATTCAAAATTTTATGGTGGAATGTTTGGTTTGCGAGCAAAATAAAGTTAAGACAATTAAGACCCTGGGTCTTCTACAACCTTTATCCATTCCAAGTCAACGTTGGGAATATATTTCAATGGATTTTTTCATTGGTGTACCTAAGTCCGAAGGAAATAGTGTCATCATGGTGGTAGTTGATAGACTTACCAAGTATGCACACTTTTGTGTGTTATCTCATCCATTTAAAGCAAGTATCGTTTCTACTACATTTGTGGAAACAATTCAAAAGCTACATGGAAACCCAAAGATTATGGTAAGAGACAAAGATCCCATTTTTACTGGAAATTTTTGGATGAAATTATTTTCTTGTTTGGGTACTCAACTAGCTCATAGCTCATCTTATCATCCTCAATCCTATGGTAAAACTAAGATAGTGAACAAATTTTTGGAAGGATATCTTCGTTGTTTTGTATCTGATAAACAAACATAATGGGTCAAGTGGTTACCTCTAGCTGAATGGTGGTATAACACTTCCTTCCATACTACAGCAAAAATGACCCCATTTATGGCACTTTATGGATATCATCCACCGTCCATCACATCATCTTTAAGAGAAAATTATGAGGTTCAAGCAGTGGAATATCACATCGAGCATCAACAATAAGTTCTCCAACTCTTAAAGGATAACCTACATTTGGCACAAAATCGAATGAGACAATAGGCATATCAACATCGTAGTTAGAAAATTTTTGATGTAGGAGACTGGGTATTTTCACAGCCACAACCATACAAACAAATGTCCCTCAAGCAACCTAAGAAGGATAATAAATTATCTCCAAAGTATTATGGTCCTTAAAAAGTGTTGCAAAATATTGGTACTATGGCATACAAATTCAAGCTTCCTGCTTCTTCACGAGTGCATCCAGTTTTCCATGTTTCATGCTTAAAGAAGGTTATAGGTGAAAAACTTCCAACTCAAACAATATTGCCAGAACTTGATGAGGAAGGAAAAATCATATTGAAACCTGAAGCAGTCATGGAAACAAGAACTCAACAGCTACGAAATCGATCGATTTCAGAGTATCTCATCAAGTGGAAGAACTTACCCACAAAAGATTCTACATGGGAGGGTGAGAATTTTATACAGAAGCATCCAGAGCTACTCAAGCGTTGAGGACAACACTTTTTTGAAGGAGAGGGGCATGTCAGCTCCCTATATTACTATTATAGCCCCCTTATTGTTATTGATGTACCCCTGTAACCCCCATATTGTTATTATTGTTCCCTTACATTATTATTGTTAGGTCGGCTAGGATTATATTGTGACCCCATGGACTCCTATATATAGAAAGAGGTTTTGTCATTTGTATCATCCAATAATTATTCATTTATGTAATGTAAATGAGGTTTCTCCCTCAAAGTGGCTTATTTATAAGGCGTTGATCTCTCTTTTATTCTATTTTTGGAGTTGGTTTCATAACATAAAATTACAAATATGAAATACTTGATCACCTTGATATCCTATAAAATATAGGACCCTAACATGAACAAAAGAAAATTTCATGCATTTCTCTATAAATATACTTTTGTACCCACTGTTCTTCAGATAATTTAGTACTTATGTTCTCTTGCAATGCACATTCCAGGATCTTTCTATCCAACCAGTTTTTTAATTCATTGCGCGAAGTATGCCACAACATCAAATATCCCTCAAAATGATTATCTTGGTACTAGCAATAGAGCCATTTGTTGGCTTGAGGGGTCCTGACCCAGGTTTGGATTTTATGGATAAACCAACAAACCCTCCAACTATTGGCCCTTTTGGTAGTGATCTGCTTGCGTAGGCCAAAGTCTCACCCGAAGCAGTTTGGGGGTTGTTGGAACCAAGTTTCTGCACCCTGAGAAATAATTTAATGAGGTGGTCCTCTGCAAAACCTTCTGAGCTTATATAGATGCGTGCAACAATTTATAATAGAACACAGTGAATGTGTAATAATAGAAATAATGTTCACTAGCGCAAACAAAAAATCAAAACTAGATCTAGATCTTACTCAAGGTAAACACTTCAACAATTCATTAATAATCATCCACAATCATATCAGATAATTTTGTGCACACAGTAATCAATAAACAGATAATGCAATCTGAATCAAAGCATAAATAGTAATTATAAACACATAACATAGATAGTTCGCCAAATCTGTTCCTTCTATTAATTCTTCAGATCTGTCAATACATTATATTTCCTTCAAAAACCCTTACAAAACCCTTACAATACCTTTCACGCACACATCCAACGAAGTTCGCACACAGCCAGGACTAGGTCTCTGCGCACATAGCCAGCAGGAGCCTTTAACCCAACCCAAAACCTTTACATATGTAGAAACTAGAATATCTCAAAGCACATATATCACTTACTTAGCTATTCTGAACTACTTGACTTAGACAAACTCTATATATTTATAATGCACCTAGCGCGCAGATACTATGGTCTAAAACCATGGTTTGAGGCCCATGGTTTACATTTAAGCTTAATTATATCAAAATTGGGGCTAAAAGCCCTACGTGCATACAAACATACAAAATTGATCATTGGAACTTGTGCCTCAGGGGACCCCACTCCAACAGACATCCTTCAATAAGAATGTGCATAATTGTTTAATCAATTCTTGTGCCTCTTCAATCATTATGCCATGTTTTTTTTGTCTTAAATTGAATATAGCTCCTCAAAATTCTATAGTAAATATTGTGAAATTAGACAAAACAAAAGTTAAGTTATTAGGAGAGATGAATTCATTTCTTATCACATTAACATCCAATCCTAAATTTCATCAAGTAATTGATATCTTAGTTGTTGATATTCCATATTTTTGTGGTCTAATCCTAAGTAGAGATTGGTCAAAAAAGCTTCATGGTTATTCTTCTATTGATTGGTCTCATATGTGGCTTCCCCATAATGTAAGCCAAATCAAATCCGAGTAGACCGTGAAAAGAGCTTGAAATATTCAGTTACTGAATTCGAATAAGATAATGAACACATGGATTTTACTAATAACATTCTCGGAAATTACTCTACTGAATCCTTTTTGGGGAATTCAATGCTCAAAAATCCCCATTCCTTACCAACTCAGTTAATTCTTAGACTGAAGATTTTTCTCAGTCAGACTCTTCCTAGTGTATAAATATTGTAGATAAACCTTGTGTTAATACTTTGTTCTGGACATTATGCTTTGATGGATCCAAATTCGGTGAAGGCACTGGAGCTAGTTGTATATTAATCAATCCAAAAGGCGAAAAGACAATGCTAACATGCAAACTTGAGTTTGAATGTATAAATAACACTGCAGGATACGAGGCACTAGTCCAAGGCTTATACAAAGCAATTGATCTTGGTGTCAAGTATCTTAAGTTTTATGGTGATTCTGAAATAATTGTCAAATAGGTCAGAAATACCATACATTGCATTCTAATCATCTTAAGCATTACCATTCATTAGTACAATATCTTACTTCTCATTTTTTATCATTCAATGTCTCATCTATTCCAGGGATTCAAAATGCAAGTGTAGACCTTTTAGCTAATGTAGCATCGAGACTTATTCATTCAAAATATAACAGTCCAGATAGATTTTCTATAGAGTTGATTTTCTACCCATCTATTTATGATAATATCACTAATTGGAGAGTTTTCAACAATGATGATGATATTATAACTTTTTTTAAATCAGAAGGATCATATGATGATAAATTAATTGATGAAGATTAGCATGAAAGGCAATTAAAATAAAAAACTAAAGAAAATCCCATACCTAAGTATGTGGTCAAACTCAAAGATCTGTATGATCTCAAATATAGATTTAAAAAGGTTACTAATTCTAAACTTCAAAGTTCAACTCTGAGGTTTGAATTGGTAAATCTAGGAGTAGATATTAACCCTCAGAACATTAACTTAGGACTTGGTCTTTCTTCTGATGAAAGATTATCCTTTATTCATTTATTGAAAAAATACAAGAATTTCTTCGTGTGGAAATATTAATATATTAAAACTTATGACACTTCCATCATCCATCATACTATCCCAATGATATCTACTGAGAAGCCTATACAACAAAAACTAAGGAAAATCCACCCAGATCTTGAAAGTCAAATCAAAAGTGAACTCAACAAACTCCGTAAGGCCAAGATTATATTTCTTGTTAGGCATTCAAAATGAGTCTCAAACTTAGTACAAGTTAGGAAAAATAATGGTGATATTCGTATTTGTATTGATTTTAGAAATTTAAACAAAGCTTGCTTGAAAGATAATTTCCCATTACCATCGATGGAACAAATTTTGCAATTAGTTTATGGTTATGAATTAATGTATTTCCTTGATGTATTTTCAGGCTACAATCAAGTTTTAGTACATCCTGAAGATAGATTAAAGACTACATTTAGAACAAAATGGGGCACTTATACATATTAGAAAATTCCCTTTGGGCTAATCAATGCAAGAGAAACTTTTTAAAGAGCAGTGGATATTTCTTTTAGTGGATTGATAAATAAAATTGTGGTTGTTTATTTAGATGATCTAACCATTTACTCCAAGAAAAGGAACAACCATTATCATGATCTTAAGAAAATCCTAGAACGTTGCCTGAAATATGGAATTTATTTGAATCCCAAAAAGTCTTATTTCGCTTTAAGTGGAGGATAACTTTTAGGATTCATTGTTTCAAAAGAAGGCATTTGTAGTGATCCTGAAAGGATAAAGGAAATTTATGAACTCTCCCATCCCCACAACAAAAAATCTATGCAATCCTTTTTAGGAAATATAAATTTTGTTCAAATATTTGTTCCAAATTTTTCTCAAATTATTTTACCATTGCAAGTAATGATTAAGAAAAATGCACTTTTCAAATGGGGACATAATGAAAGAGAAGATTTTGATTTAATCAAAGAAGTTATCATCAATTCTCCTTCTTTGACTACTCTAGATTTTTAAAATCATTTCATTTTATATACGTTTGCATCAAAAACATATTATGTTGTTGTGTTAACACAAATTAATGATCAAACGATTGAAGCACCCATTTCATTCTTTAGTTCAAATATTCAAGGTGTTGAACTAAACTATTCTGAAGTAGAAAAACAAGCATTTGTTGTCTATAAATATTTGAAGCACTTTAGACATTTTCTCATTAAAACACACACTAAGGTAATAGTTCCATTTTTGCTTGTAAGACACTACTTATTCAAAAGGAACTAGGAGAAAAAAGAGAAAATTGGGTAACTGCTCTGTGGGAATACAACATTGAGTTAAGACCAGCCAAAATCATCAGAGGACAAGGTCTCTGCAGACTGTTATCTAGAGCATCCAAGATATCATATGATGAAGAGTCAGGTAATATTGTACATATTGCTGAGGTAAGCATGAATGACTTTGAATCACAATATATTGATTTAATATTTTATTTGAAAAATGGATATGATCCTACCAAATTCAATTACAAAAGAAAGAGAGCATTGAGATTAAAAGCTATTCAATATAAAATCATAGACAATGTCTTGTTTAGAAAAACCTATGACTATGTACTACTAAGATGCCTTGAGAAATCTAAAGCACGGAGGGTTTTGCAGGACCTCCATGATGGACCTGCGGGTGGACACTTCGGTGGAGATACCACTGCAAATAATATCCTTCATGTAGGATACTACTGGCCCAATCTATTTAAATATTCTCATGCATATGTGAGAAAATGAAAAACATGCCAAATTGCTACTAGAAGACAAAGAAAACCAGCTCTACCTTTGCAACCAGTCAAAATTGAACAAACTTTTGAGCAATATGGTTTAGATATCATAGTTGAGATTGTTTCTAACTCATCCAAGAAGCATAAATATATTCTCACTGCAACATATTATTTTACTAAGTGGGTGCAAGTTGTTCCACTAAAGGTAGGCAACTCTGAGGCCATTATTGAATGTATTGATCAATTCCTTATCACCAGATTTGGCTTACCCAATGCACTTATGTTTGATAATGCATCTTATTTTTCGGGAAATAGTATGACTAATTTTTCCCTCAAGAGAGGTTTTAAGCTTAAATATTCTTCTAACTACTATCCCCAAGGAAATAGCTTGGCAGAATCAACAAACAAAAATCTCATAAGAATAATAAAAAGGACTATTGATCATAATCATAAAAATTGGCATAAGTCTTTAAAATTTGCACTACGGGAAAATAGGATTACTCAGAAGGCCTCTATAGGAACTTCTCCATTTAATCTGGTCTATGTAAAGGAAGTCGTATTTGTATCAAATTTAGCTCTCCCTTCATTGACCCTAGTTCAATTTATTGACAAAGTACCTTCTTCTTCCTTACAATTAAGAATGTCTCAGATCCTTAAAATGGAAGAGGAAAGAGAAAAGGCCAAGGTGACTCATGTTGGACACTAGAAAATAGTAAAAAAATCATTTGATGCAAATTTTGTTTCCCCAAAAACATTTCAAGTTGGATATCTTATACTTAAGTCGGACAAGGCACATGAGGAAAAAGGTAAACATACCAAATTCCAAAGAATGTGGCTTGGACCATTTCAAATCATAGAACAGATTGGCCCATCAACCTTCATGCTACAATATCTTCAAGGGAGAAAATGTTTTCTCCCTATCAATGGGCTAATTTTGAAAAAAAACTTTTCTTAGAAGAAAATTTTCTTCTAAATGTACCATACTTAAACTTTTATATTTCTAGGAAAATAATGTTTGATTACATATTTTCAGTTATTCACAAAAACTTTGAATTATTTTATGTTTTTATTTTTTAAGAAGGGAAATTTTTGAGGAAATTACTACCAAACTAGAAAATTGAATGAATACTATATAACTCTGAATTTTTTTTCCGTCAAAATTATAAATTTTATAACTCGAAATTTGTAAACTCTTTTTACTTTAACATCAATCAGAAAGAGGTTCATCTTTATAAAGAAAATACTTCCTGTGACTAATAATCTTTAACTCTAAATTTTCATCCAATACTCTTAAGGAGTCAATGATTTTCCCCATCCATTGAAAATACGTTTTTAGAGTGTAATTCAAAAATATAAAAAACTTAAAAGGGTAAGAGGTCTCATTATGAGCCTGCTTACCATGATCATAAGTTAATGATTAACTGACATTACCACAACTGCATACCAAATCAGGGTAATGGCTCATGATTATTAAAATAATAATACAAGGGGTCTCATCATGAGCCAGCTTGTTTAGTTTAATTGTAACCATTGAATGGCATTGTCACTTTCTGGTCATCAAGCCAGGACAATGAATTTTTAAGAAAAAAAAGAACAATAAGTTTCATAATTTAAAGGATTTATCTCATAAAATTGTAATACTAAATGGATGGGATACTGCATAATTGGTTGTTAAAATTTAACCTTGCTTAGGCTATTAATGCCTACTAGAAGCAGTGGCCATGCCTATGAAAAAAGGAGCAAATCAAAAAGCTAAGTTATAGAAAGACACTTACTTTATCTTTTAAACTATATAATGATTGATATAAAGGATAAAAGATATTTATTTATGAAAGGTTTCTCAAAGATTAGTGATAGAGATGATTTTTTTATATTCAAAGTTTATTCATTTAAATATTTTGAAAATAGTTCTTGTTTCCTTAAAATATTTTTTCTTATTTAAAGATACTAAGAAATTGTTTTTCAGAGATAACTAGTTCTTTTAATGAATCGCCAATTGTTGTGCTAATCAACAACCCCCATTATTTTAGCAAATATTTACCTTAAAAAAATAATGGGGACCCTTTTTAAATTTTAGAGTTAAAACAAATAAAACCCTTAGGAAAATTCGTAAGATAGAAATAGGGATAAAAAGGGATAAAACCTTAAAATTTGGCCTTATAATCACTTGAGCGGATAAAGAACACATTATCGCAAATCGAAAAATCACAATGAAGCATATGTAACTCTTAAAAGGATACTTAGAACATATTTCGATCCGATGTGAATAAGAAAAAGCACTTTTCTAATGGAACAAGCCAAATTTCAAAGCAAATTCTATAAGACAAGCTGCGGGACCCACTTCCACCACATAAGTCGTCGTATATCGCATTTCGCATTTTGCAAATCTTGTCTCGACGGTCTTATTGTCACTTATCATATTTTTCTGATGTGATATATTCTATCGCATCGCATCCCCACAACCACAATCATTATTCCCCCCCCCTGGCGACCATTTTCATCGATGCGACAAAGTACATCGTGCATCGCATATCGCGCTCTCAACAAACTAACCTTTCACACTTCATTTGTTTTCGCCGATATCGTGATTGTGATATCGCAAACGGCAGAAAGACTCAATATGATCAATATTAAATGTGGACATGCACACGAGAAATGTCGCGATGCAGCGAATCTAGTTTTAAATGCGGAAATGATTATACGGGCACAATTACCCATATTAACCATTAATGTCATAAATCAACGGTTTTTTGCCAATACCTTCATAATCCTTTTTCTGTAAGAATAATTCAATTCATATCTTATTAGCATGCAAAGTCTCATCTGTTTAATCATTTCAATTTCTATGATACTTGTGTATAAGTAAAAAACAAAGCTCCCTCTTTCTGGTTATCCTTTCTTACTTATTTACAGGCAAGTTCGAATAAGCAGAATTCTCTAGAAATGTCTACAGCTCTAAAAAAGCAAAGAAGAATATGGCCCGTATTAACCCTGCGCCTACTACATCCGAGAGAACAGATATGTTGCCTCTATTTACATATACGACTTGTGGATCTGAAAGCAGATCCTCTTTATGAAAATCCATGTATAAGTTGCTTGAAGATTAAAAACCTCTCAAAATCCAAAGAAAGGAAACTGTTGATGCCCCTAATTCCTCCGAAGCTATAATTGGAGACGTGGCTAATTCTTTTCTAAATTGAATTGCAGTGCCGCCCAATATATTACCATATACTGATATGGTAAGGTGGATTATCGGCAATCTTAATATCGAGGATAGGACATTTCTTACCAGCAAAGGAACAATGATTGGTTCCTTTAAAGTTGAAGACCTGAAGCAGATGTACCATATTCCAGACCCCGATGAGGTTTATGATAAATAATTCCTTATACAATTCACCAAAGAAAATGAACTCAAATCAATGTTGATAAAGCAATGGAGGAGAAACCCTAACAAGCACAAGAATGACGAAAATGGTATGTACTCTATTGAATCCCTTGCAAGTCCCTATTGCTACGTCTCTGCTATGATGTCTAGACTTTTTGGTCAACCAAACACAACTCGATTTTCAGTAGAATGGGTTCTCCTTATGGAAGTAGTAGCAGATGCCTATGTTATGGATTGGTGAAATATTCTATCAAATAATATTTCCACTCAGATTTTAGAATATAGAAAGAACAGCTTCGTCTCTTCTAAAAATTTTCCCCCATTCTATATGAGCAATTATATTATGGATGTTGTATGTTTTACCTCATATTTTCCAGCCATGGGCTGGAAATGGATTGCCCAAGACCCTATACATATTCATAAATTTCATAGTATTTTGTGGGAATCTAAGTATGAGAATCATTTTTACAAAATTTTCCATGGAGTCATTCTCCCCCTATTTCAAGTTGTTTTTAATGAGAAAGTCCCTAGACTTTCGAAAGAGGCCCAAGCCGATTTTTCTTCTATAGGGAAATGGTTTGGTGAAGAGTTATTCACCTATGTCCAAGTATTTAGGAGCTTATCTTGACCGCATGTCCTGCCCCTGTATGTTCCTAGCGAGCTTCTTGCAAGAGAAGTTGCATATCATACTGTTGGAAATGGCCTAACCAAGTTTCTCAAAGAGGCCAAGAAATCATTGTGGCCTTCTTTTCCAATCAGTTGCAGAGTTTACAGACTGGATATTTACAAACATGTTGTTGTATAGATTAGTTAGATTGAGGGTTTGAAGTTATTTACAATACCAAATAGGCAGTATGACCCAATTAAATTTGCTAATAATTTCACTACACAAGTGAAAATTAGACCTTTTATGCATGAAGACGATGATTTTGATGACATATTTGAGTCTGTCGATAGTTTTTCTACAGTTCAAAAATTGGCAATCTTACGCCTCAACCCACAACATTTACTGAAGTTTAAGCAATATAGAAATAAGAGACTAGAAACAATTCCACTCAAAATTTTGGATGTTTCTCAACCATTAGCTTAGAAAGAAAGCAAGTCAGCAATTAAGGATACTGAAGTCCTTAATACAACAGACCAAGGTAAATCAGTTGAATTTCAGACAATAGATATGGATTTCCCCATCAATATAAAGGATTTTTGGAAGGATTTTGATCTCAAACTCCATGAAGAAAAAAGAGTTATATTTATTGACCAGCAACAAACTGTACATATTCCTCCTACTACAAGTCAGGACTCATTCACTGCTAGGCCCTCTGACAAAGTAGTGAGCACGGGAAGAATAGAGTTCATCCCGGCCTTCCCAACCACCAATATTGTTCTTAACATTGAAGAGATTTTTCCTTTGGACATTTTTTATAGTCCTAAACACAAGGCAGTTTTTAGCAGGCATAAGAAAAGAAGAATAACATATCAATCCCAAACCCTTATTCAAGAAGATATGTCAATGGACATTGTTTGGAAAAACACATAATCAGATCCTTCACAGGATCTAACTTGCTTGTCACAGTTCGCATGATCTTATGCTTGTGCAAGCATTTACAAAGCCTCAAAATTTTATCAGTTGATGAAACAAAAGGATGAGAAAAGCATCCAACTTGAATTAGAGCTAAAAGCGGAGAAGCAAAATGTCAGTCAGCAATTACAGGTACAGATCACACAGCTCCAAGAGAGCATGGATCAATTAAAAATTCAGCATTAGAATGAGATTAGTTTCAAGGATACTCTAATTCATCAATTACATCTCTCTATTGAGCAAGTAAAAGAGATCCCAAAAATTGATGAGTTTAGGAAAGAGGCCCTAGAACTAAACACCCTTTTGGCACAGCAGCAGGTTTTTTTTCTATCAAAAATTAATAATTATTCTTGAGTTATGTGAGCAGAGTGACTCACTTGTGAATCGCATTTCAGATATGAGGATTATTTTTGATGATATAGATGACAAGGTTTCCCAGTTTGTCACTTGGCAGGATTCTGCTGATGGCCGAAAGGCCGACCTGCCCAAGATAGAGGATTCAAAGAAATAAATATTATTCACAGACTAGGATATACAGTTGAAGAATGCAGAAAGAGTAATTTGTAGAGTGAAGTACATTGCCACTAACATTGTGGAAATTGTCAGCCAAAATCTTATCGCAGCAAATCTTATTGACAAATGTCCTCCTAGTGTGTTTCCTTTAGTAAAATACTTAATAAGACAATGGCAAGAAGTGTCAAAGGTAAAATAGGAACATTTTATGAAGATTGAAAAGCTGGGTTGGGAAAAATATTGGAGATATTTAGTAAAGCCTCACATCCAGTGGCTTATGCTGTGTTGTTTCACTAATACGTCTTCATACATGCTACCTCCACTATCTGATGTCGTTTTCACTAGAAAAATGTGCATTAGGATATTCAAACCTCCAGAGGTTAATTCTATGCTTCATATCCTCCAACTCAAGGAAAAAATGGAAACAAAGATAGCAGGACATTCCTCGAGCTAGTCATCCCTTTAATTTATATTTTTGTTTTAATTTTACTTACTTTAAGGAGGGTTGTTTGAAACCTCCTCGGATTTTATTGTAATAAATATTTTAAGACTTATTATTTTTATATTTAAACCCCTTCGTGACTTTTAATAAGGGGTCCTGAAATTTTGAAAGGAAGGCTATACAAATGTTGCACTTTTTTACTCTTAAATTTTTCTGAATAGATAAGGCTTGACTAGGCACTATTTCTTAAATGAGCAGAGTAAACATTTATGTTGTACTTTTATCTTATGTGTCATTTTTTTTATTCAAATAAGGAATAGTCTTTTATTTTATGATGTTTTGTTATATGTATATGTTTGAACACAGTTTGACATCAATTCACTTCTGAACGTGTTATACTGTTATCATTTTTTATACATATGAAGTTCATGCATTTGAAAGTTGTGATATAATTTTTATTCAATTGATTTAATTAACTCAATTATCTTAAATGTTTTCATATCTTTTAGTGAATGTATGGTATTTATTAGATCGCACAGAGAATAGATTCCATCCTCGGATATACCATCCTCGGATATATATATATATATATATATGTATATGTATATGTATATGTATATGTATATGTATATGTATATGTATATATATATGTATATATATATATGTATGTATATATATATATGTATGTATATATATATGTATGTATATATATATGTATGTATATATATATATGTATATATATATATGTATGTATATATATATATGTATATATATATATATATATATATATATATATATATATATATATATATATATATGTATGTATATATATATATATATATGTATATATATATATACATATATACATATATATGTGTATATATATATACATATATACATATATACATATATGTATATATATATACATATATACATATGTATATATATACATACATACATATATATATATATATATATATATATATATATATATATATATATATATATATATATATATATATATATATATATATTATTACCAAGCTTGCTTATATTTCCATCTATCAAAGTTACTCTTTGTGATAAATCCATTCATTCACCCCAACTATATCAAATTGGGAAACTGGTCCCATAAATCCAGTCGGAGCCACATTTCCAAACGAAAAAGGGATGGTTTTTAAGTCCCCGACTGGGTGGTTTCCCTAATGTTGTTGCACTGATTTTCGGGGCCTCAACAGGTTCCTTTTGTGGTACTTCCTTTCGTTGCTTGTATTCCATTATTATTCCAACATGGATTCCTCATCCGATGTGTTAGTACCTGTAGAGTTTTCTACATGGGCCTCCTTGGAATCTACCTATTTACTGATGGAAATATCCTATGATGTAATTTTCTTCTTTTTATACCAAAGCTTCAAGAATTTCCTCTACACATTAGTATTGATAGTACCAACGGATTCCATCCAAGGGTATCCCAAAAAAACATCCACATCAGCCATATTTGAAGCATAAAAATCATAATGAAACATATACTTATCCCTAAAAATATTCAAATATTTATAAATTTAAACATTCTCATTATCATCATGTGTGTTTTCAATATTTTTTGCAGGAACTTGCAATTTTTTTCCAAATTAAAATTGATAAAATTATGTTGGAAACTAGGATTGATAGACACAATGATCTTCTCTTTCTGAATACATCCCTGAATCTGTAAAATAGAAATATTGGTAGAAAATAATACTTTATGGCTCTTATTTTCCTTCTTTCTAGCATGAAACCTCTTTTCTAAGAATACTTTTTCAAAGTATTCATCAAAAAGAGTTTTCATCTGCTTAGAACCAAGTGAGTTCCACCATATTAGAGGGCCACCTTTTAATTTTAGATGTTTTTGCAAATGGAATGACCATTTTGCATCTTCCCATGTGACTAGAATCACGACTTGGGTACTCTGTGAACTCAAATCCACACCAAAAATGTCTAGTCATCACCAAAATTTATGATTTTAAATCAGTGATATATCTTTCATCCGGACTCTGATTCGACCAATTTTTTTTTTATTAATTGGGAGACTTTTCAAGAAGAGCTCATATCTGCAATTATTTTCTGAAAAATTATGTGCAAAAATATACAAAATTATATTGGAGAGTCGCCACCCGTGAATTTCAATCAAAAAATTTCTACGAAACAACTAATTATAAAGCATATTTCCTCAATTCGAGCTTTGATTCAGACGAATTTTTTTTTTTGAAATGGGGTATTTCTTTGCAAGGAATTCATATTTGTAATTTGTTTCTGAAAAAATTGCACCAAAATTTTCATATTTGATCTGCAAACTTGCCGCCCACTATTTTAAAACTTCCTGCAAAAATGATCCAGGTGGATATTGGTGGCCACCCACCTATTCCACTTGGGGCCCCACCATTGTCTCTTTCAGTTTTTTAGTTTCGGCACAACTTACTATTTTTGCCAGTTTTTTAGGTCTTGAACTTCCGGAGCCGTTTTGAGGCCCTAAACGACATTTTTTGGGAAAATTGAAAGCTATTGAGCGCATCAAATGAATATTGTATGCCAAATTTATGTCCCCGAGAAGTTGAAACACCAATTTACCCAAACGAGGCCCATAGTTTTGGCACTCCATCTCCTAGGGTTAGGGTTTTGGATGTTTAGGGTTTTCCATCATTTCCAAATAATAAATAAGCCCTTGAGCCTCATTGTAACTCATTTCAGAGGCCTGTAGCTGCCACATCTCTTCTAAGAGATAAGCTACCAGCGCCCTAGCTAGTTTATTTCTGTTATGTCTGTAAGCAAATTTTAGTTCTTTGATATTAATGAAATGAAGTGTTATTTCCACTGCATATTTGTATTTATGATTACATGTGTATTCTGTTTTGTTCCTGCATAAATCTAGATCGGTGGTGTCAGAGCAGTCTGCTTTTTCTCAATCCTTATTTTCATGTCCCCAATGAGGTCGAGGTATAAGGAGTTTGGGCTCGATCTGATTGAACCTTTGCAAGATCAGCCTCGCAAACCCCGACGGCCGCCCATGGGGGACGAAAATAAATATGAGGGATCAGGAGATCCTATCAAAATATTGCTTGAGTAGGCCCTCGAAAAACAAAGGAACGTGATGTTGGACAACTTTGCCCAGACGACTGCCCACCGGTGGTGCATCTGCATCCAATAGCCACTCTGGAGGTGCGACTCCCTTTAAGATACAAGTAAACTTTGACATTCCCATATTTGACGGTCAAATAGATGTAGATGTCATAGATAGATGGTTGAATCTATTAGAAGGATATTTCTCGGTCCGTGACTTTTTCTACTGTGAGAAGATTATTTTTTCACTCCTCAAAGCTACCCCCCATGTCAAGGACTGGTGGGAAACCTACTATGAGAAAAAGGATGAGACATAACCCTCTCTATTCTCAGTCATACCCACTTGGAATTATTTCTGAGATGCCAACAAGGAACAATACTATCCATTGGGGAGCTATGAGGACAAGTACATACAATGGACCATGCTGCGGCAATAAAGGGATCAAGATATATATGAGTTGACGAATCTATTCCATACCCTACGCACAAAGTTGGGTATCAAAGATTCGGAGAAAAATTTGGTGCTAAAGTATTGCAGTTGTCTACACAGATACATTCACATTACCAGACATGCAAAAATCATTTGAGATCGAGACAGATGCCTCTGACTATGCTACTGGGGCAGTTCTTACTCAACAGGGGCATCCAGTGGCATATCATAGTGAGACATTGTCCGACACAGTTCGCAAGTATCCCACTTATGACAAAGAAATGTATTCCATTGTGCAGGCTTGTCAACAATGGAAGCATTACATTTTTGGGAAGGAAACAATCATCCACACAGACCACCGACCCCTACAGTTCATACAGACACAAGGGAAGTTGCAGAACGATCGCCATAAAAATTTGTCCACATATCTGCAACAGTTTCATTTGAACATCAAGTACAAGAAGGGTAGCGCCAATAATGTGCAGACTTCCACAGTCTACAACTGATCGTGGCACTAACCACCATTCTCAACTGTTGTGGGCACAAGATTTCTCATTGGCCGCTTCTCTACAAGAGAGATCTAGAATTCGGCACACATACAAGGCACTCTTGGGGGGTACGCAAGTTCCAAATTTTCACCCCCAAGATGAACTGTTATGTCACCTGGGAAACCTTTGTGTTCCTTCAAGAAAGTGTGTGAAGATGATATGGGAAGCACACTACAGTCGAGTCGCTGGGCATTTCGGGTTCGAGAAAACTATGGCAGTACTGCAGAAGTATTTCTATTGGTCGAACCTTCGATGGGATGTCAGGAAGTACATTAGATATTTCAATGCTTGCGTTATTCCCAAACCGACCATCAAGAAGCAAGGCCTCTATACTCCGCTACCTACCCATAGTCGACCTTGGGAATCCATCTCCATCGATTACATGTCAGGCCTTCCTTCTACTAAGCATGGAAATGACTGGTGTTTCATGGTTGTCAACGGATTCTCAAAGATGGCCATTGTGGCAGCCTGCAAGAAGAACATCACAGTAGAAGCCACTCCTAAACTCTTCTTTGAACGAGTTTGGGTGCACTTTTGGATCCCATGGTCTATCATAACAGATCACGACAGCAAGTTCCTCAGCACATTTTGATCCAGCCTCTGGTCAATATTGGACACCAAGCTCACCAACTCCATAGCTTTCCATCCCCAAACTAATGCCCAGACAAAGGTTGTAAACAGGATGATTGTACACATTTTGTGCATGTACAATTCAAAGCATCCACGCACATGGGATGAGAGCCTCCCCTATGTACAACACAGTTATAATCGGGCTCTCCACAGCTCAACCGACCACAGCCCCTTTCAGGTGGGCTTGGGATTCCAGCCACTATGTCCCATTGACGTAGCCATGCCATTTGCAGCTACTTAGGCCAATTCGGCTCATGTCCAATCTGAAGGTAACAAAGAAAATAGCTTCATCGAGCGCATTCAGCACATCCACCAACAATTTCATGACATATTAGACAGAGCCAATTCTAAGTACAAGCAACGACATGATCAACATCAAGTACCACAACTTCCAAGTGGGCGACAAAGTGTGCCTACATTTTCAGAAAGAGCGCCTCAGTGGAGCCCACCGCAAGCTTTGCCTACTCCGATATGGGTCGTACACCATCACCAAGGTGGTAGGGAACAATGCCTTCGAGCTTATTGTTCCACCATTCCTTAGTCTGCACCTGATATTTAATGTCGACCGCCTTTGTCCCTACTTCCCACCTCTACTAGACACCTCTGACATTGCAGAACAACTCACAACAACAGAGTTAAACCCAAAATTCATGGAACAGGCCACCATAGATTGTATCATGGACATGCAAATCAATAACACTCGCCAATAGAAGATCCAACTATATCAGGTTGTCAAAGTTGGCCAACTCCTGCACCAAGGCAAGTGGTTCCCAGAGACCAAGTTCAACAGAAGTTTCCTCATCTCATGGAGGAACTCAACACAATGGGGACCATTGCTTCCTAAGGGGGGAGGAATGATCTAGGTGGATATTGGTGGCACCCACCTATTCCAATTGGGGGCCCACCATTGTCTCTTTTAGTTTTTTAGTTTCGGCACAACTTACTATTTTTGACAATTTTTCAAGTCCTAAACTTCCGGAGCCCTTTTGAGGCCCTAAATGACATTTTTTCGGAAAATCAAGAGCTATTAAGCACCTCAAACAGAGATCATATGCCAAAGTTACGTCCTTGGGAAGTTGAAACACCAATTTACCCAAACAGGGCCCATAATTTTGGCACTTCATCTCCTAGGGTTAGGGTTTTGGATGTTTAGGGTTTTCCATTGTTTCTAAATAATAAATAGGCCCTCGAGCCTCATTGTAACTTAGTTCAGAGGCCTGTAGCCTCCACATCTCTTCTCAGAGATAAGCTACCAGCGCCCTAGCTATTTTATTTCTATTATGTCTGTAAGAAAAATTTAGTTCTTTGATATTAATGAAATGAAGTGTTATTCCCATTGCATATTTGTATTTATGGTTACATGTGTATTCTATTGTGTTCCTGCATAAATATGGATCAGTGGTATCAAAGTGGTCTGCTTTTTCTCAATCCTTCTTTGCATGTCCCCGACGAGGTCAGGATATAAGGATTTGGGGCTCGATCTGATTGAACCTTTGCAAGATCAGCCTCGCAAACCTTGACGGTCGCCCATGGGGGACGAAAAGAAAGATGAGTGAGTAGGAGATCCTGTCAAAATATTGCTTGAGGAGGCCCTCAAAAAACAAAGGAACGCGATGATGGATAACTTTTTCTAGATCCTTCAACGACTGACCAGTGGAGGCGCATCTACAGCCAACAGCCACTCTGGAGGCGTGACTCCCTTTAAGGTACAAGTAAACTTTAACATTCCCATATTTGAAGTTCAAATAGATGCAGATGTCATAGATAGATGGTTGAGTCTATTAGAAGTATATTTCTCATTCCATGACTTTTTCGACCGAGACAAGATTATTTTTTCACTCCTCAAAGCTACCCCGCATGTCAAGGACTGGTGGGAAACCTACTGTGAGAAAAAGGATGAGACAGAACCCTCTCTATTCTTAGTCGTACCCACTTGGAATTATTTTGGAGATGCCATCAAGGAACAATACTATCCCATGGGGAGCTATGAGAACAAGTACATACAATGGACCACGCTGTGGCAACAAAGGGATCAAGATGTACATGAGCTGATGAATCTGTTCCATACCCGGCGCACAAAGTTGGGTATCAAAGATTCGGAGAAACATTTGGTGCTAAAGTATCATA
Source organism: Pinus albicaulis (assembly GCA_034641835.2). NCBI lineage: Eukaryota > Viridiplantae > Streptophyta > Pinopsida > Pinales > Pinaceae > Pinus > Pinus albicaulis. The sequence continues at coordinate 634,862,627 of CM076572.1, forward strand.
GTTTTCTACACAGATACATTCAGGAGGAAATGGACTTCCTCGACATCTCCTCGCTTGGTACGGCATACCGATATGCTGCCAAGATTGAGCAGAAATTCAAGCAGAAGAAGCGAGACTTTGGATCTGTGAATCAAAATCAAGGGAAAGGTGCCCCCAAACCACAGAAAAAAGGAAAAATCCAAGGCATGGCGGCCCAAGAAAACCTTCCAAAGCCACAATAAAAGAACAACACCACGAAGCCAAATAAGGACAAGGGAAAGTGGTGTGAGTTCCATAAGAACTCCACTCACAACACAAGTGAGTGTCAGGCCAAGCAGTCGCTCGTGGCCGAGATGAGGGCTTCTGAATTAGATGCATGCTTCAACTTTGAATCAGAACCTGACAAGTGGAATGAAAAAGGGAAACAGATTATTGATGCAGAGCTTACTGCTACTTTTGCCACTGCGAAGGTCCAAGAGGAGGAACCATAGGAACCAGAGGAGGCGGAACGTCTCTTCCACTCCCAGATGTGGCTAAAGGGTTCCCCGCTATAGTACATCGTTGACAATGGGAGCCAAAAGAACCTCATTTCAGTAGATGTCGTGAAGCAGTTGGGCTTTCCGACCACAATGCACCCACAGCCATACACCATCGGGTGGCTTCACCAAGGACGGGATCTCTGTGTCAACCAACAGTGTCGCCTTCCCTATAGCATCAAGCCCTTCACGGATGAGGTATTATGTGACATTGCTCCTATTGATGTTTATGATGTATTATTAGGCCAACCATACTTGTGGAAGCGACATGTTGTGTATGAGTCACGGCCTCACGCTATTATTGTTACCTTGGGAAATAAGTTGTACAGGATACCAGAGGTACCACCGCCTACCATTATCTCTTTGGTTACTGGAAAACAATGCAGTAAGCTCATTTCCCAAACCAGGAAAATTGTTTTCCTGATGATCCACCCCCAGGGCAAGAAGAAGACTATGGCCATGACCTACAGACATGGCTCCTCTGCACGACAACAACAAATGGACAGGTTTTGGAGGAGTACGGGGACATTTTCACCTCACCCACAGGGGTGCCTCTGCACTGTCAGGTTAAGCTTCCCATTGATCTGACCCCAGGTGCGCCGCTCCCCAATAGACCGATCTATTGGCTCCATGTTCTGGAGAACGATGAAATCAAGAGGAAAATTTAGGAGCTGCTGAAAAAAGGTCACATCCAGCCAATTTCATCACCCTGTGGGAGACTGATCGTGTTAGTATAGAAGAAGGATGGGACTTGGAGACTCTGTATTGACTATCGGGTGCTAAACAAGATCACTGTGCAGAATAGGTACCCGATCCCACGGATTGATGACCTTCTAGACCAACTCAAAGGGGTGAAATATTTCAGCAAGATCAACTTGAAGTCTGGGTATCACTAGGTACCCATCAAACCCTCTGATGTGTGGAAGACTTCCTTCAAAGCTAAGGAGGGCCTTTTAGAATGGTTGGTCATGCCTTTCAAGTTGACGAATGCTCCCGCAACCTTCATGAGGTTGATGGATGAAATCTTGAGGCCATTCACCAATTCATTTGTAGTAGTGTACTTGGATGACATTTTGGTCTTCAACAAGACTTGGGAAGAGCACCTCCACCAGATCCGACAAGTCCTCCAAACACTACGACAACACAAGTTGTGTGCCAATTTGGAGAAGTGCACTTTTTACATGACCCAGGTTCAATATCTAGGGTACATTATTGATGAAAGGGGGGTGCATGTGGATCCAACCAAGATCCAATTCATTCAATACTAGCCAACCCCAACCACTATAAGAGAGCTTCGCAGCTTTCTGGGTCTTGCTAATTTCTATCGCAGGTTTGTGTTGGGATTCTCTTATACCACTTGGCCCTTAAGTCAAGTCAGCAAGGGAGGAGCGAGAGAAAAATTATTTTGGTCGTAATATCAACAAAAGGCGTTCATAGAATTAAAACATTGCCTCTGTTCTTCCCCCGTGCTCACATTACCAGAATTGCAACAACCATTTGAGATCGAGATAGATGCCTCTGACTATGCTATTGGGGTAGTTCTTACTCAACAGGGGCATCCATTGGCATATCACAGTGAGACATTGTCTAACACAGTTCACAAGTATCTCACTTATGACAAAGAAATGTATTCCATTGTGCAGGCTTTTCGACAATGGAATTATTGCATTTTGGGGGAGGAAAAAATCATCCACATAGACCACCGACCCCTGCAGTTCATACAGACACAAGGGAAGTTGCAGAATGATCGCCATCAAAAGTGGTCCACATATTTGCAACAATTTCATTTGAACATCAAGTATAAGAACGGTAGCACCAATAAAGTTGCAGACTGCCTTAGCCGACCACCAATCGTGGAACTAACCACCATTCTCAACTCTTGTGGGCACGAGACTTCTGATTGGCCGCTTCTCTACAAGAGAAATCTAGAATTCGGCCACACATACAAGGCACTCTTCGTGGGTACGCAAGTTCCAAATTTTCACCTCCAAGATGCACTGTTATGTCACCTGGGACACCTTTGTGTTCCTTCAAGCGAGCGTGTGAATATGATATGGGAAGCACAATACAGTCGAGCCGCTGAGAATTTCAGGGTAGAGAAAAAAGTGGCAGTACTGCAAAAGTATTTCTATTGGTCGAACCTTCGACAGGGTGTCGGGAAGTACATCAGATCCTGAACTACTTGTGCCATTGCCAAACCGACCATCAAGAAGCAAGGCCTCTATACTCCACTACCTACCCCTAGTCGACCTTGGGAATCCATCTCCATGGATTACATGTCAGGCATTCCTTCTACTAAGCATGGAAACGACTGTGTTTTCGTGGTCGTCGACAGATTCTCGAAGATGGCCATTATGGTGGCCTGCAAGAAGAAAATAACAACATAAGCCACTATTAAAATATTCTTTGAATGAGCTTGGGTGCACTTTTGGATCCCACAGTCTATCATATCAGATCACGACAGCAGGTTCCTTAGCACATTTTGGTCTAGCCTCTAGTCAATGTTGGACACCAAGCTCACCAAGTCCACATATTTCCATCCCCAAACTTATGGCCAGACAGAGGATGTGAACAGGATGATTGTACACATTCTGAGCATGTAAAATTCAAAGCATCCACACACATGGGATGAGAGCCTCCCCTATGTACAACACAGTTATAATCGGGCTCTCCACAGCTCAACCGGCCACAGCCCCTTTCAGGTGGGCTTGGGATTCCATCCACTATGTCCCATTGACATAGCCATGCCATTTGTGGCTACTCAGGCCGATTCATCTCATGTCCAGTCTGAAGCTGACAAAGCGAGCAGCTTCATTGAGCACATTCAGCACATCCGAAAACAAGTTCATGACATATTGGATAGAGCCAATGCTAAGTACAAGCAACGACATGATCAACATCGGGTACCAAACAATTTCCAGGTGGGCGACAAAGTGTGGCTACATTTGCAGAAGGAGCGTCTCAGTGGACCCCACCGCAAGCTTCGTCCGCTCTAATATGGGTCGTACACCATCACCAAGGCGGTAGGGAACAATGCCTTCAAGCTCATTATTCCACTATTCCTTGGTCTGCACCCGGTATTCAATGTGGACTGCCTTCGTCCCTACTTCCCACCTCTACTGGACACCTTTGACATTGTAGAACAACTCACAAAAACATATTTAAACCTAGACTACATGGAATAGGCCACCACAGATTGTATCATGGACATGCAAATCAAGAACACTCGCCAACAAAAGATCCAATTATATCGGGTTGTCAAAGTTGGCCAACTCCTGCACCAAGGAAAGTGGTTCAATAGGGACCAAGTTCAGCAGAAGTTTCCTCATCTCATGGAGGAACTCAACGCAATGGGGACCATTACTAGGGGGAAGGATTTATCCAGGTGGATATTGGTGGCCACCCACCTATTCCACTTGGGGCCCCACCATTGTCTCTTTCATTTTTTTAGTTTCGGTACAACTTACTATTTTTGATAGTTTTTCGGGTCTTGAACTTCCAGAACCATTTTTAGGCCCTAAATGACATTTTTTGAGAAAACCGAGAGGTATTGAGCGCAAAAAATGGAGATCGTATGCCAAAGTTACGTCCCCCGGAAGTTGAAACACCAATTTACCCAAACAGGGCCCATAGTTTTGGCCCTTCATCTCCTAGTATTAGGGTTTTGGATGTTTACAGTTTTCCATTGTTTCTAAATAATAAATAGGCCCTCGTGCTTCATTATAACTCAGTTCAGAGGCCTGTAGCTGCCACATCTCTTCTCAAAAATAAGCTACCAGCACCTTAGCTAGTTTATTTCTATTCTGTCTGTAAGCAATTTTTAGTTCTTTGATATTAATGAAATGAAGCATTATTTCTACTGCATATTTGTATTTATGTTTACATGTGTATTATGTTGTGTTCCTGCATAAATCTAGATCAAAAAAAGAAAAAGAAAAAAATCCCCACTTTTCCCAAGAACTATCTATGACTCCACTTGTAATAGATCTGACCTACAAATATATATATAAGTGTAAAATATGCCTAATAAATAACACAATGGATTTCTAGAATAAAAATATATTTTTATTAATATCTGCAGAAACCCTTGAGGTAGGGAAACACCATACAACTATTCCTAAAGGAAGGATACCACTCCACAAGTTAATGCATGTCAATACAAAAAATATTCGACATCTCTCAATGGAGAGTCTCTAGCCTCTATATGGGCTTCATACATACAATACCATGGGTAATTACCATGGCTCTCTCAATACTAAACATCCAATACAATCGGGTTATCACATTATTTCCTAACTACTTGTGGTCCCTTGCATAATGCATGTTAACCAGTTAATTTATTAACTATGGCCCATTATACTATTACATCATATTATTCCCTTGGGTACCTCCCTCTATAACCCCATATTATCCCCCCTAGGCATACTACAAAAAATTTCTTGGTTTTCTTTACACTATTATCAGCAGCTTCACTTCCTCTTATGATAAATTTCAACTTTTTTAATGACTTCTGCTTGAAATTTTATTGGAACGGTCAAGTGTGGATGGAAAACAGACATTACCATTCTCTCTATAAAACACTTGGCCACATTTCTCATTCCAAAAATTATTATGCATAGATAGGACATGATTCTTGAGTTTGAGTCTCTCGTTGAAAGTTTTGGGTGACTTGTTACACTACAAATGACCTCCTCGTCAGCTCATAGGAGGACACATGGAAGGAATAATTTGACCTTGACAGAGACCTATTTTTCCAAGGTAACGCACCCCAGAGACTTCTACGTTGAGTTATAATGCTTCCCTGCCTCTTGTAGGGAGCGTTAGGGCATAGGTTAACGCACAATATTTCCTAAATGGTAGCGTTACCCATCTTTCATGAAGAAAAAGGGACAAATTCTGCAGTAACTGACTGACATTTCTGGATTTTTCTCAAGGAGTCAGTCTAGAAAGCGGTAAACTTGCGGTGTAGGCCTCTGATTGGACATTTCTAAACCTAACTAAGTATCCAAAGAGGTAAAAAGATATAAGAGCATGGAAACATCATGAATTTTTCCCTAATCGAACTAATGGAGAATAATTGCAAGTTTGATCCTCCAAAACTCTTATAAACTGGAGGCTAGGGCTCATTCGCAAAGGTCTAAAGGTTTACTGTGTGAGGAGAGAAATTTTGTTGTTAGTGCAAGGTTTCATGGCTGGCTTGGTTCATTGAGAACTATTTGCCTAAGAATTTTCACACTTGGATATTGAGGAGAGAGAGCTTGGAATCGATGAGGAGGACTTCTGCCACACTGCATTGCACTCTCCAATAGATCAGCATTATACATCAAGGTAATCCTTCTCTACTTCACTTTGACAATCGAGTACTAGTATGAACATGCATAAATTATATTTGTGAATGTTGCAGCTAATCTAATTGTCTGCCTTGGGTCCTAGGAAGGCCCAAGAGGGATCTTATTCCAGCTAGCACCTCTGCATTTTACCCCTAAGCAGAATTGGCGACTCCACTAGGGACTAATCCTTAGTTCCTAGTTTTTTATCTCTGAACCCTTGGTTCTTTCCCTCTATCACTTCTTGCTCTACTCACATCCTTTTCTCACCATTTGATGTGTTATGTGACCATTTCATCTGCTCACATTGTTCAGAAGAGAACTTACCTGACCATAATTTATAATTTATCGTCATTAATGCACCCCCTGTGTGTGTTTCAAAGCATTATAACATAGCTCCCGCCTGGGAACAGTGTGTTAGTCCTGCTATTAATTCATTTTACCCTTTACTAGGCAGCATTACTCAGCCTAAAATTTGTTATTTCCCCGTTGTTGTGATTTCCCTGGTTGTTGAGTTGCTGGCTATCAGTTTGGTTCCTGTAAACTAGATCTTTGTGCTTGGTTTCTTGCTAGCATATTATTTTTTCTTGTTGAAAAGTTAGCTTAGTTGCATTTACTTTTTTAAAAGAAAAAAGTTTTTTTTTAAGATTTTCTGATATAGCTCATTTCATTCTGTAAATTGTTGGGTTAACTAGTTGTTAGTGAGCATTGGTATATGTATCCTTCATAGGCTGAACTTCATTATTGGATGTTTTCTATTGCATGGATGTATAAAAAAATTCTCCTTATATAAATAACTCTTTCATCAAACTGAATTTAAAAATAATTTTTTGCATGGTTTGAGTTAGACTCGCATAAAAATTCATACGTCCAATCCCCCTCCGGAGACTTAAATGCAAGTACACTAAAATTAAGTGCTAATAAAATAAATCAATAACTCTTTTATGATCTTATACAAATATTAGTTTAGGCTAGGATCTTGGGATAGGCAGAATGAGAAAATTTCCCAAAATCGCAAAACTTGAGACTAGTGTCATTAAAGAGTGAAAATCTTGTTCCGCTCATACTATTGGAACCGCTCCACTCATAAAGGAGTTAAGCGCAACACAAAATTGGTGTGTGTGAGAAGGTATCATGCCTTCGATCGCATATCCAGTGGGAATTATTTGTATTGGGGTTGCCCTCGGGGATGTCGAAACTAGATCGGGGATATAGGTTTTCTACCCATACAACGTGTATTCTATGACCGTGACCCCCCTGTTAGAGTCTGTTATTTGAGGTATCCATAGTTTTCATACTTCTATCGATGTACACAAGGTGACTTGGGTGGGCTTCCCTTGTACCTGACACAAACGGACCTACTATGTCTTTAGTTTTTGGGAGGGTACTCGTCTTCACGAGAGTGCTTGGCCCCATTATCTGAGGTTTGGGTGAAGCACAAGAGTAACCATAATTATATGTATGACCAGCTCTCTCTATTTGCTATTTTGATATTGGGTTTCATCTCCAGTGAATGGTAGTTCTCAGATAGGGTCTTACCCCTTTAGCTTCTTGATTGATTGACTTTAGAGTTTTTTTTTTGGGGAATTTGGATCTACTATCACTGAGACTTAATAATATATCACATTAAAATTTGATAAAATTTATTGATCATCGTGGCATCCTTCGACCCTCATTGTCTTTCTAGGTGCCAATGAGGTCTCTCCCCATTGAAATTGGGGGAGTTTTCAAGTCTCAGTGACCCAGAGCCTTCTTCAGAAGATCAATCTCCAGTGTTGACCCCTGATTCAAAAATTAATGCTCACATTACAGAGTTGCCTGAGGATCCTTTCATTGAAGGAGTGTCACCTCCTTATAATCCTCCTCTCACTGACTCGTTGGGGCCGGTGTTGATTTAGGTAGCACCAGTACCAACCATGTCTTCGGTTGCACACACATCCACTACACAACTGGTGACCTTTGGGTCGTTGCCACTGGTGGTAAACTCGGTTCCACCACCACCTCCCCCGCTAGTTGTCAGTTATTCATAGCTGACCGGAAACCTTAGTATCCAGAATATGCCTAGTCCTAGAAACTTGGTCATAACATCTATGAGTGGAATCCTGAACTCTTTAGTATCTTCTCCTTTTCTATCTTCTCCTGGACTTACAGCTTCCCCTTCTACTAGCGGGGCTACCATGGTTCCCTTCAACAAAAATTTTGGTTGGAATCACTTGTTGAGTTCAAACCCCTCAGCCTCTATGTCGGGGGGCAGTGTTACCAACACTTACATGCCAGGGGGAACTTCTGTACCCCTAAATTCTATGGGACAAGCAAGTCCATCCATTGTTAATGTCATTCCTCTTAGTGGTCAACCTTATGGTGTATGGTCTATACCAATGGTAAATTATGCGACTAGTAGTATTCCACAAGCAAAATTTATCGTGTCGATCTGGGCAACGCTTCCCAAAAACCAATTGAGGAAAGTGGGAAATTATTACCCTAGGGGAAACCATCCATTTGTCTCGCGGTACAATAAACCCTATGGACAACAACCTTACATCCCTACAGCTCTGCTACCTGGAAATTATTATCAGATGATTCCTACATACCCCATTGGAAACACATTGATGGGAGGACCCTACGGTCCAATTGGTCAACCAACACCTCCTTGGTTAGACTCGGGGGAAACAATTCTTGGCAACCTTAGACATCCCCAATCTATATAAATTGACCAACGGTTCCATCAATCATAGCCTGCTTTGGCCTCCTGTACTGTATAAGATTACATTAGATATCCCCAAATTCAAAGGGAAACAAGGGGACGAACCGGCCACACATATCACCACCTATCATCTATGGTTTGTTTCTAATTCCATGATGGACGATAGTATCCATCTCAGGCTCTTTCCCTGCACCCTCATAGGAAAAGTTGTCAAATGGTACATTGAGTTACCACGAGTTGCAGTCAATAATTTCGGTGCCTTAGCAACATAATTTCTCAAAAAAAAATCATCTCCCTATTCGATACGAAACCGGAACATAAATTTTAACCTCTCTACGCCAAGACACCACCACCCACATCTCCAATCACATTTATAAATGGAGATGTAGGTAGAGGCTAGTCAAAGTGCCAATCCCGAATCATCTATTATCGAACTAGTTTTGTAAGTCACACCTTCCTCACATTGATAAGGACATTTCCCTATATGATGTGGTCACAGAGGACCAATCCATCTGTCGTGCACAGCATATAGATCTTATCTATTCATAATATGGCACGCTGTATGATTTACTCCCCAACACCCCTGGAAACTCCAATGCTCCCGCTACTCAGCACATTTCAACGACCTCATTGGAAAGCCTTCTGGTGTCACTATAAAATAGTTCAATGGGGATGCTTCTCAGCCATCTTCAGCTACCACTGCCCCTACCCAATCGGCCGCTCTTCCCATTGCTAACGTACCCTCTGTGCAGTCTACACAAAAACCTAGCGGTAAGAATAAGAAGAATAAGAAAAATATTTCTCCTTCTGAAGAGCAGCCCAACACTCAGAATAATCCAATTGAGAGAAATTCTGCTAAAAATGAACAAAACTATCATATTCCCTTGCAATATTTGTGTGGAGGACCACTTGACATACAAATGTCCTTGACTTCAAGAATGCATAGATTTTATCATGCAAAAGGATACTGGAAGGGCACTTGCTATACTTCACAACCATTTCCCTAATCCACAGTAGCAGCAACATCTGGTTGCGAACATGCCACAACCCCTGTAAGGGGGAAATGGTGGTGCTCATCCTTCCGGTGAAGGATCGTCTGCCACTTATGGCATGGAGACCGTTGAACTCCAAACCCAAGCCAAAACCTATGGAAATCTAGCCATTGATGCTCACGAACATTGTTCAAGTTTGAATCCATTGCCGCCCAATGATCTTCATATCGAAAGGCCTTTTGTTGACCCTATCATTCGCCCCCCCAAAGGACCCTTCAACGCACGACTCATAACACCTCTGCGCATTATTCCCAGAACTACAACATTGTAGAATACTTTGCGCAAGCACCGTCAGCTATGTCAGCTATGTCTGCACTCTAAGGAAAGCTCTACTTTCAGCCATTAGTGGAATTGACTCCCAGGATTCTATGCTAGACATATTTGACATCGAAAAATGTAGACCTTTCCTTTCCCATCAACGTGCTTTCCAAGTTCAAGTTGTGTCGAAAGGAAGACCTATCCATCACACTGTCATAGATGAAGGTGCTTCGACCTGTGTAATGTCAACTGTGTGCTGGCTCCCTTTGGGTTCTCCCACTCTATCTCCACCATCAAATTCCCTCAAAGAATTCAATGGTCACACCTTCCTCCCAAAAGGATACCTTGCGAGATAACCCATTACTCTTAGTGGGAAAATGATAAGTGTGGACATCGAAGTCATAGATCGTCATCTCAATTATAATCTCATTTTGGGTCGCAATTGGTCTTATACGATGAGTGACATTGTCTCTTCTGTTTTTCGACTTGTCCTTTTTCCTTTGGATGGGAAGATAGTTACAGTGGACCAGCTATCCTTCTGCAACCCTGATTATTCCACATTACCTAGCAGCACCGTACACCTAGTAGGAGGAGTCCTTGACTCTTATGTCAGCATCGGTACCGATATTTTGAAGGCATATTCCCTTATGGGTTTCTTTCCTCTCCTACTTCTTGAAGTTCCACAAACAATTTCAATGACATCAACTATCTCAAATGCCTCTATCGACCCCTAGATCCTACCGGTGCCTTCAGAAATTGATTCCTACAGAAATCATATGCCACCTTCACTAACTGAGTTGGCTTATCAATCCATCCAATCAGCATATGAACCCTCCACTGCTTTGGTTTCGACCAATGGTACCACCCTCCCACCCAACGTAGTTCCTTCTAAAGATCTCCTCGATGATGTCCTGCCTTCAGACGAAGCTATCCAAGAGATCATGTCTCTATAAGAATGACCTTGGAGAGTGTTTCACCACCGCGCTTCGATGGTTAATTCGGACGCGACCAATATGGAAATCCCGCCTTTTGACCCACTTGAGATCATTCCATCCGTATATATCACTGTTCAAACTATCGATGTCGAAGGAAACATGGGAAATATTTCTAAGACCATGCTCATAGATATCTCAGTCAAAAAGGGTATCGTGGAAAATATACAGATCGGAGTAGATTGCAGTCCAAAGGAAATTTCATGCTTCACATCCCTTTTTAAGGAGTTCTGCGATGTTTTCACTTGGTCTTACGAGAAAATTCCCAACATAGATCCTTCTATTTACGAGCATGAGATCCAAAAATTTCAAGCATTCTTTTTATGGTATTTTTCTCACTCGTTAAACCGAAAAACCTTCATTTCTCTTCTTCAGGCTCATTAAACTAACATGAAAAAGCATCGAGCCTTCTTTTTATGGACTTTTTCTAGCTCGTAAAACTAAAAAAACCCCTAGTTTCCTTCTTTGGGCTCATTAAACTACCACGATGAAGAATATGAGCCATTATTTTCCATCTTTTTCTAACTCTTTAAAAACTAAAAAAATACACCGAGTTTTTCTTCGTTGGACTCGTTAAAACTTCATGAAGAGGATCAAGTTTTTCTTCGTCTAACTCGTTAAAATTTCACAAAGAATATTGAGTTTACTTCATCTCCTCGTAATCATAAAAAAAATGAGGTAGACTTCCATTGAACATAGTTTATCACTTTATCCAGACTCAATGGAATAAATTACAGAAAAGGAATTGTGTCGAGCATACTATTACCCCTTTGTCGTACTCAGTCATCAACCATGACAAAGGTACCCCCTTGGAGTTGTCTTTTACGGTATTTTTAAGACTCCCTAAACATGAAAGATAATTTGGCAGCAGAAATTTGAACATGGAACTCCTCAGAAAACTCTCTCGCATTTGCTTCTCACTGAACCCTACCATTCTATGAGTTTAGCCTTCGTATATCGATGTTCCTGCATTGTTAAATCCTAACACTCTTTGGCGTTCACGATTCTAAGTTGCATGGTACCCTGTTTGTTGTGCCTTTTATTATTCAAGAGATCACACTATCTACTACTTCCTGTATCAGCCAAGCCATTATATGCCAAAAATTATTTTTCCGCTGTCAATTTGCACCATTTCTTTTGACAGTCTTCAAAAAAAAATCATCTTTATCTCGTTTCGTGTCAAACGATGCAGAACGCCTCATTTCCTTCCTCTTGACAGATCTCTTCCTATCGACTTCAACATCTTATCTAGGAAGATGATCCATAAACATATTAGTACCCTGGGACTTGCAGTACTTAGAAACAGGTTACCTTGTGTTTGATTGGGGGTTTTCATCATTATCTCTTAGTTGAATAATGTTACGAGTGTTCAACATCAACACCATTTATTCACACTCACTATATTGTATTGTGCATCTTGGATACCATCATCCTTATCAGTGGCCATCCTCGCATCTGTTAATAGTTTTCATCATTGACTGGTAATCAAACGATTTCTTACATGTTCGACTACAGCTCCTTTATTCACATGTGCAGAAATATGCAGTTTAGAGAAGCGCTGACCAAGACCTTGGGTTTAGGCTTACATCATTCAACTTTGTTTCCTCTCCCAAGCCACGTATATTTTTTTCCGAGAAATATTATCAGATTGATCATGTCATGACACAAGCTTCCACATTGTGCTTATCGGTAGACATACTGGTCATATCTGTTCTTGGAAAAATTATTTTGATACAACTACTTAGCATGGAAATGCCCAACTTAGGACAAATATTTATATTTTTGACATATGTTATTTGTTTCAGGTTTTCCTCAGTCCTCTAACTCCTCTTTCTCTACTACACATTTATAAAGTATTTCGGCCATCGTCTTCATCTATGACCTCACACTTTATGGGGCATCTGTTACACTACAAATTACCTCCTCATCGTCTCAGAGGAGGACACAAGGAAGGAAGAATTTGACCTAGAAAAAGACCTATTTATCCAAGGTAACGCACCCTAGAGACTGCTAGGTTGAGTTATAACGCTTCCTTGCCTCTTATAGGGTTTTAGGGCCTAGGTTAACACATTTTCTTGCCTAAAGGGCAGTGTTACCCGTGTTTCATGAATAAAAAGGGACAAATTTCGTAGTAAATGATTGACATTTCTAGCTTTTTCTCAAGGATTCAGTCCAAAAACTGGGCAACCTGCGGTGTAGGCCTCTGATTGGACATTTCTGAACCTAAATAAGAATCCAAAGAGGGAAAAATCTATAAAATCATGGAAACGTCATGTATTTTTGGATAATTAAACTAATGGAGAAGAATGGAAAGGTTGATCCTCCCAAACTCTTATAAATTGGAGGCTAGGGCTCATTTTCAAATGTCAAAAGGTTGATTGTGTGAGGTGCGAACTTTTTTTGTTAGTGTGAGGCTTCCTGGTTGGCTTGGTTCATTGAGAACTATTTTCCTAAGCATTGTCACACTTGGATATTGAGGAGAGAGAGATTGGTGTCGTAGGACTGAGTGAAGCTTGACCAAACTGATGGTTGCAATCTTCCTTCTTTGATATAATAGAACTGCCTCTGATTTTTCCACTCGGTGTCTTGTTATTGCATCTATTTAGTTATTTTTTAAAGATACATGTTATAAGTGGCTTAGATTTACATGATTCTTATTTTATTATATACTTGTTTTGATTGTTTATTGTTATAACAATGTGAAGATTGCGCTAGTTCATTGTTTGCTTTCAGGATTCAGACTTGGAGTTGGTGAGGAGGACTCCCGCCACACTGCATTGCACTCTCCAACAGATCAGCATTATACATCGAGGTAATACTTCTCTACATCACTTTGTAAATCAAGTACTAGTATGAACATGCATGTATTATCTTTGTGAATGTTGCAGCTAATCTAACTGTCTACCTTGGGTCCCAGGAAGGCCCAAGAGGGATCTTACTCCAGCTACCACCTGTGCATTTTACCCTTAAGCAAGGCTCTTATTTTTCATGCACCCTTCTTCCATGCTCGATACTCTAGCTCGTGAACTGCAACTTGAGATCGTCATTTGTTGAGATGTAGGGCATCTCCGAGAATAACATTTCTCAACAAATTAGCAGCTCCCAAGAAATAGGGATGGGGAGACAGTGGTGTGTACATGTCGGGTTGGTGATAATTGGACATATATTTTTTCACCTTGTTTGCAATCATATCCTGCATCAACACCAACAAGTCATTTCTCACATATGGTGGGTTGAAACCACATGGAGATGATCTCAAAATAGGCGTTAGCATGCCTGCCATTATGGCCTTGACAGCGGTGTTAAATCTCTCCATTGCCTTATCTTCTCTCATATATTTCACCACAGATGGTGTATGAATATCGTTATTATTATTTTTTATCATTGTGAGGTTCCTTTTGAGAGGATCGTAGGATCGAGTTCAAGGAGTGACATCTTGGAGAGATTGGTATATCGACACCAATTGCACTGACTGGCATTTCTTGTAGACATGCAATGGTTTTCCTAAATTAACAGAAGAAGGATGCAACCATCGCGGGCATTTACATCACACTTATTAGGTTAGCGCACATCACTCCAGTCCAAAACCTCGACCTCGACTTCAACCTTGAGGCTCTGCTTTGTCCCTAGTTATGATTTAAATATATGCATTGTTAGGTCCCTATATTAATAGTATATTCCCTTATTGTTGTTAGTGTAACCCCCTTATTGTTATTATTGTACCCTTGTAACCCCCATATTGTTATTATTGTGCCCTTAAATTATTATTGCTATGTCGGCTAGGATTACATTGTGGCCCCATGGACTCCTATATATAGAAAGGAGGTTTTGTAATTTGTATCATCCAAGAATTTTTCATTCATGTAATGTATTGGAGGTTTCTCCCTCGAAGTGGATTATTTCTAAGGCGTTGATATCTCTTTTCTTCTATTTTTGGAGCTGGTTTCACAACATTTGGTATGAGAGCTTTGGATTCTAAGGTTTCGCTGCTCCAAACAGGTCATCGAGGAATTTTCGCTATAAAAAATTTTCTACGAAGTTTCAGAAGCTGAAATTTTTAGGGCGTGAAGCCCAAATCCTGAGGAACATCTTCAAAAAGATTCAGAGCTTTGTTCGCAATATTTTTGGAGATATGATCTGTGGAAGTTGGGTCTTTTTGTAGGATCCTCAATTTAATATAAACAGGTCATCGTGGAATTTGTGCTATAACTTTGTTTCTACGAAGGTTCAGAATATGAAATTTTTAGGGCGCGAAGCTGAAATCCTAATGAAACTCATCGCAAAATTTCAGAGCTTCGTTCACAATATTTTTAGAGATATGATCTGTGGAAGGTAGATCTTTTTCAGGCTCCTGAATTTCATCTCAAAGAGGTGATCATGGGAAAATATTCATAACTCTCTCTCTGAGCATCGGATTGGAGTGTCGTAAAAAGTGGTCGCAAGTACACGGACTGTAGTTTCTTTTAATCAATTTCAGAGCTAAAAGACGAAACAGTGACACGTGGCAATTCGTACAAGTTCGCTCTACTAAACCAGTCCATAATTAGGTCATTGTGGGAGATTGGACATAAATTTGCCTTGGAGAATCCAAATCAAGTCAGACCTGTGGCATTCGAAAGATAATTTAGAAGGCTAACTCAGTGCCAAATTTCACATATTGAAGAGCCACAATCACAAATATAATCCAATTTCAATATCAAGCTCCTCAAAAGCAAGAAAAAGGTGTGTATTTTTTTCCGAATTGCATAAGTCTTGTTTGAAGAATCAATTTGAATTGATTCAAGAGCATATCGTAGAATATATATATCAGTATTGGGTTCTAAAAAATGCCCCGTAAAAATAATTCAACACCCATTAAGCCTTCATAAGGCTCTACTATGACTCGTGAAGATGAAGAATTGCAACATGATCTATCAAAATTACAAGAGCAAGTGCACCAAATTTCGCTCTTGCAAAGAGCAACAAAAAATGAAATGAAAGTTTTGAAGAAAGGCGTGGAAATGAAGATGGATGGTTTGAAGAATAATATGGATGGTTTTAAGAAAGGTGTGGAATCTAAGATAGATGGCATGGAATCTAAGATGGATGGCATTGATCAGGAGCTCAAATCTGAGCTTGGGAAAAAGCTCAAAAATGAAAGTGCTCAAATTTATTTGGAACCTGAGCAACCAGATAGGCCTCGGCGATAGGATCCCAATGCCGTGAATGGAACTGAAAACCGATACCATATGAGAAAGATATTCAAGTTTGAAATTTCTCAATTTCAGGTAAAAAGTCAGTTTGACTTGGTTTGACCTTGATTAAAAAAAATATTAAAAAAAGAATATTCCTCGAAATATTCTAGGAATCTTCCATGGAATATTCTGTTTGGACCAATCAACACTTGACACTTGGCAATCATCGATTGGTTTATTGGTTTGACTTATGAATTTTCAGTCCAATGAAGAGCTGCCACGTGGCAGGCCTGGAGGCCACCACGTGGCCCCAAGTCACAATTGAATGGCGAGTTAAAATTTTATTTAGCTTCGGCGGGTTTTGAACCCAAGACTACACATCCAACGTCCAAGCGTTTTAATCAATTGAGCTATGGTTTGGTCCTTGACATTGGTGGAACAGTGTAAGGGCGGAGGCCCCATTTATGTGACCATCTACTGGAACCGAAAGGCTTAAGTGACCACGGAAGCGGCAAACGGCTAACCATAGCCGGAGACCCCATTTATGTGACCATGCCTTTTTTAGTTTAATGTGACAGTTAAGTTCACGTTTAATGCGCCGGTTTCCACGTTGAGACATGTGTTTGCCACTAAATCCAACATTAAATTTTACTATTAGTGGTTACGCCTATTTTGGAGGAGCGCACCAAATCAGGCGGCCTTTTTCCAAATTAGTGGAGCTATCTGTAGTTAGCCCACAATTAGTGGGATTTTTGCCTAATATTGGGCAAAACCTTCATTTGGTCATATCTTTCACATGGAAGATCCTTTCTGAGTGGATTTATTTATTTATTTTGGGTCTCTTCAACCTTTTGGACTCATTGGCATAGGTTTCACAGCCAACAGAGGTCATTTTCAGGTGTTTTTGCTTCGGGAAAGTTCCAGGAGCCACAAGGGCCATATTAGTTTGGGAGCTGCATTGGGATGTGTGTAGCCATTGAATGTGAAATGAAGGTCATTTCTAACTATATTCTGGGCTCTGAGTCCATTTATACAGCTCTTTTCTCCTGTTGAGGCATTCTTCACCTTGAATTTCTTCAGGGAAGCTTTCAAGGCTACTGGGGCCATTCCAGTGCTTGAGCTGTTTGGGGGTTGTATTCATCTGTGTTCGGCAATTCAAAAGCCTAATTCTGATGTCTTCGACATTATGAGTCTATTGGAAGAGGTTCCAGAACCATTGAAGGTCATCTTCACCTCGAATTTCTTCATATAAGTTTAAAAGGCCATCAGGGCCATTTGAAGAAAGTATTGTTTAAGGTACAATTTCATTTTTTAGTGCTTGGGGAAGAGCATTCTTAGCTATTTACTATCTTCTGATTCTATTTTTACAGTCAGA
The DNA here is from genome assembly GCA_034641835.2 of Pinus albicaulis. Classification (NCBI taxonomy): domain Eukaryota; kingdom Viridiplantae; phylum Streptophyta; class Pinopsida; order Pinales; family Pinaceae; genus Pinus; species Pinus albicaulis. The sequence continues at coordinate 634,880,024 of CM076572.1, forward strand.
TTTTCCTTTAGAGGCATTTATTTACTTGTATTAGCCTTTGCAGCTTTCTTAATACAAGAGGACAAGCCCATTTTGGGAGGCTTGGTCCAGCAGATGTAGCCCAGGAGGGGTGAACTACTTCATCATCTTTGTGTCATTATTTGCTGAAGATATCATGTTAAAAAAATCTGATATAATGTGTTAAACAACAAATTTAAGTAAATTTCCTTCACACATAAACACCTAAACAGCTGCTCAAACTTATTTTTTTTATTCCGCAAGACATCAAGCTTCAAGCATAAGTATTTTAAGAGTTAACCTTGGAATTGTTTGCACATTTAGAATTATTGGAAATGGATACCTTGCACCCTTTATTCAAGTACATTCCATTTTCAGATTAGACATGGAAGCTAAGATCAATGAAAAAATGAAAGACAATAAGGAAAACATGAAGAATGATCTAAAAGCAGACATGGAAGGTTTGGCAAAGTTGATACAAGAAATGTTTCCTAATGGTGAAAAGATAGTAGAGGAAACTCACGATGAGAACAAAATAAATTTTAATCGTGACTTCATAAACTCTAATGTTGGTGGGAAGAACCACCATATTCCAAAAATTGATATGAGAAAGTTTGATGGAAAGGATCCTGTAACATGGATACTACAGATGGAGCAATATTTTGATTTCCATAATGTGCAAAACACACAAAAGGTACGCATTGCAACTTTACATTTAGAACAAAATACATTTGTATGGTATCGATGGCTTTGCTCCCGTAAAAAAATTGTCACTTGTTCAATTTTTACGGAGGAAATGATAGCACATTATGAGGATACAAAGAGCAACACCTTCTTTAGCCAATTGATAAATCTCAAACAAAAGGGTTTAGTAGGGGAGCACATTGAGGACTTCCAAAAATTGAATATAAGGGTAACTGATATTCCAGAGGAACACAAGATTGATCTCTTCATAGGTACTTTAAAGGATAACATCCAACATGAAGTTCGCGTTTTGGAACCTGATTCATTGGAGAAGGCATTTGGGTTGGCAAGAAAAATTGAATGTAAAATTATGGCGACAAAGAAGCCTAGCACTCACTTCTATAAAGAAGGAAGTGTTGCTACGCCTAGATTTCCACAACTTACAAGGTTGACACCACAAAAATTGGAAGAAAAAAGAGCAAAAGGGCTTTGCTACAGTTGTGATAGCAAATACACTAAAGGTCATAAGTGTGCTGAGAAGAAATTATTTTACATAGATTGTGAAGAGGGAGAAGAAAATGAACAAGAAGAGGATATACACCAGGAACCAGCCCCAGAAGAGGAAGAAATGAATCCAACCATATCGTGTAATGCACTGGCAGGAATTACCACTCCTCAAACTCTCAAGATAAAAGGACAAATCAAGAAGAGAAAGGTAATAGTGTTGATTGATTAAGGTAGCACCCATAATTTTATTCATTGTAAGGTAGCCAAGGAATTAAATTGTTTCCTATACCCAGCACCAGAATGTCAAGTGATGGTTGCAAATGGAGAACTATAAATTGCTCTAGAAAATGCCATAATATCAAGCTAACCATGGGGGAATATGTATTGACTAGTCCAATGCTTTCCATTCCTATGGGAGGTGCTGATGTTGTACTAGGAGTACAATGGTTACAATCTTTGGGGACGGTGGCTTTTAATTTTCAAGAACTTTTCTTGAATTTTTTTTCAGAAGGAAAGGAAGTCGAATTACGGGGTATTGAAGGGAAGCCAGGAAGGATAATAAGCTCTAATGTCATGACAAAGCTTCTAAAGAAATAACAACGAGGCGTAATTGCACAACTATGCTCTCTAGAAGTTCCGACATCAAAATCATCTATTTCTGCAGATCTCCAACAAGTCTTGGACAATCATTCCAAGGTGTTTGAAACTCCCAAAGGACTCTCACCTATTCGTGATCATGATCATGCTATTCATTTGATTCCAGGAAGTGTTCCTCCAAACATCAGGCCTTATAGATATCCTTACTTCCAAAAGAGCGAAATTGAATGTATGATTGCAAAAATGTTAGAGGCGGGTATAATTCAACCTAGTAAAGTTCTTTCTCTGCTCTTGTAGTATTGGTACACAAGAAGGATGGATCATGGTGAATGTGTCCGGATTATAGGGAGCTCAATAAGCTCACCATTAAAGACAAATTTCCCATTCCTGTGATTGATGAATTATTGGATGAATTACATGGAGCAATTTATTTTACCAAGTTGGATCTTCGTTCGGGATATCATCAAATTAGAATGAAGACTGAAGATATTCCAAAAACAGCATTTCGAACTCATGAGGGTCATTATGAATTTTTGGCCATGCCTTTTGGCCTTACCAATGCACCTTCTACATTTCAAGGGTTGATGAATTCCATTTTCAAACCCTTCCTTAGAAAATTTTTGCTAGTATTTTTTGATGATATACTAATCTACAGCAGGTCTTGGAAGGATCATGTTGAACATGTTGACGGGGTGCTCAAACTATTGCAGGAGAAACAATTATATGCAAAAACATCCAAATGTTTCTTTGGAGTACAAGAGGTGGAATATCTGGGTCATATTGTATCTCACGAGGGTGTTAAAGTAGACCCTAACAAAATTAAAGCCATTAAGGAATGGAAAGTCCCCACAAACATAAAGCAGTTGCGAGGATTTCTCGGGTTAACAGGGTATTATCGCAAGTTTGTTAAGAATTATGGGAGAATAGCAGCACCTCTAACAACATTTTTGAAGAAAGATGCATTTTCATGGACTCCTGAAGCAACTAAGGCCTTTGAACGTCTTAAAGAGGCAATGTGCCTAGCACCGGTCTTAGCTACGCGAGACTTCACAAAAACCTTTATTGTGGAATGTGATGCCTCAGGAAATGGAATTGGTGCAGTTTTAATGCAGGAAGGAAGACCCATTGCTTTTGAAAGTCGTCCAATCAAAGGAAAGTATTTACGGAAACCTATTTATGAGAAGGAAATGTTAGCAATACTGCATGCACTAAAGAAATGGAGAACTTACCTAATGGGAAGACACTTCAAGGTAAAAACTGATCATGATAGTCTTAAACACTTTTTAGAACAAAGACTATCTTCAGAAGAGCAGCAAAAATGGGTCACAAAGATGTTGGGTTATGACTTTGAAATAATCTACAAAAAAGGAAAGCTTAATGTTGTTGCAGATGCACTCTCAAGAAAGAATGAATAGGTGGAAGCATTGCTTTGTGCCATTTCTATTATCCAACCAGATTGGATAATCAAAGCAAGAGATGAATGGAAGAAGGACAAAGAAGCATGGACGCTCATTCAAAATTTGCAGCAATATCCTAGTACATCTGATACATTTAGTTGGAAAAATGATTCTTTATGATACAAAGATCGCTTATATATTTGTAAGAATTCCCAACTAAAATAAAATATTCTTTTGGGATTGCACACTTCTCATTTAGGAGGACACTCAGGATTTTTAAAAACTTACCACAGGATGAAGAAAGAATTGTTTTGGGATGGCCTTAAATCTGATATTCAAAAGTTTGTGGCGGAATGTTTGGTTTGCCAGCAGAATAAAGTTGAGAAAATTAAGACCCTAGGACTTCTACAACCTTTATCCATTCCAAGTCAACTTTGGGAGGATATTTCAATGGATTTTATCATAGGTTTACCTAAGTCCGAAGGAAAGAGTGTCATCATGATGGTAGTTGATAGACTTACCAAGTATGCACACTTTATTGCATTATCTCATCCATTTAAAGCAAGTACAGTTGCTACTACATTTATGGACACAATTCAAAAGCTACATGGAAATCCAAGGGTTATTGTGAGAAACAGAGATCCCATTTTTACTGGAAATTTTTGGACGGAGTTATTTTCTTGTTTGGGTACTCAATTAGCTCATAGCTCATCTTATCGTCCTCAATCTAATGGTCAAACTGAGGTAGTAAATAAATGTTTGGAAGGATATCTTTGTTGTTTTGTATCTGAGAAACAAACACAATGGGTCAAGTGGTTACCTCTCACTGAATGGTGGTATAACACTTCCTTCCATACTGCAGCAAAAATGACCCCATTTATGGCACTTTATGGATATCATCCACCATCCATCACATCATCTTTAAGAGAAAATTCGAAGGTTCAAGAAGTGGAAGATCGCATCGAGCATCAACAAGAAGTTCTCAAACTCTTAAAGGATAACCTGAATTTGGCACAAAATCGAATGAAACAACAGGCAGATCAACATCACAGCGAGAGAAATTTTTATGTAGGAGACTGGGTATTTTTACGGCTACAACCATACAAACAAATGTCCCTCAAGCAAGCTAAGAAGGATAATAAATTATCGCCAAAGTACTATGGTCCTTACAAGGTGTTGCAAAAGATTGGTACTATGGCATACAAATTGGAGCTTCCTGCTTCTTCACGAGTGCATCCTGTTTTCCATGTTTCATGCTTAAAGAAGGTTATAGGTGAAAATCTTCCAGTTCAAACAATATTGCCAGAACTTGATGAGGAAGGAAAAATCATATTGGAACCTGAAGCGGTCACGGAAAAAAGAACTCGACAGCTACGGAATCGATCAATTTCAGAGTATCTCATCAAGTGGAAGAACTTACCCACTGAAGATTCTACATGGGAGGATGAGAATTTTATACAGAAGCACCCAGAGCTACTCAGGCGTTGAGGACAACACTTTTTTGAAGGAGAGGGGCATGTTAGGTCCCTATATTACTAGTATAGTCCCTTATTGTTGTTAGTGTAACCCCCTTATTGTTATTATTGTACCCTTGCAACCCCCATATTGTTATTATTGTGCCCTTAAATTATTATTGTTAGGTCGGCTAGGATTACATTGTGGCCCCACTAGGATTACATTGTGGCCCCATGGACTCCTATATATAGAAAGGAGGTTTTGTAATTTGTATCATCCAAGAATTGTTCATTCATTTTGTAACGCCTATGATGCATGGAGTTCTAGTGGTTTTTGAGCATTGTTGGATTTTTTTTTCTTCTGCTCCATATCGTTTCCTTTGCCCTACCTATTTTTTTTGGTTGAGAAGCTAGTAATCTCATCCATCCTTCATTTGTTCTATGTTGGTTGTTAAGTCATCATTATCCCAAATTGTACACACTTCTCTCTCCCCATCTTGAGTTCTTGGGGGTCACTAATATGGTGAGTCATGGTGTTCTAGGTAGTACCTTGCATCTCCACAAATGACAATCTCAAGTTACAGGTCATGAGTTTGAGTCTCACATGTCGCTGAAGGGCATGTGAAAAATAAAGGCTTTCGACAAATTTCAATCGAAAGACTAAAACTCAAGAATCATATCATGTTATGCATAATAATTTTTGGAATGACAAATGTGGAAAAATGTTGTATAGAGAGAACGATAATGCCCATTTTCCATCCACACTCGATTGTTCCAATAAAATTTTAAGCAACATCCATTAGTGAAGTTGGAATTTATCACAAGAGGAAGTGAAGCTCATGATAATAGTTAAGAGACTGAATTGAAATAATTATAGAAAATCCAATAAGTGATATATATTATGCAGAATTTTGTGACATTTATGTTGTATTTCTGTGTGTTTTGTGGTATTTTTGTACCATAACAATTTTATTGGTGGTGGTCCCCATAAGTCATAAGAGGTTATGTCATTTTCATCCTCATTGCCATTGTATGGAAGTTTATTATGTGGACGTCCAAATCATTGTGCATAGGTTCAACTCATTGTGGGGAACCTCTGCATAATGGCAATGAGGATGCGAAGGACATAACCTCCTATGCCTTGAAGGGACCACCACCAATCAAATTATTATGACTTTTTCCCTCCCATCGATGCACTTTAAAATATTTCATTATATTATGCTTAGAACCATGAATTATTTCTAGAAATTGTTGTTAACTCCTCCATCGGTATTTGTTTTTGGGTTTAACATTACTAATTTAAATTTAATATCTATTGATTCAGACTCAACAGACTGCTTTCATATTCGTCACTTTACTCAAACATTGTTACTCTTATATGCTTGTTAAAAAATTACTCTTTTTAGCAATATTAGCAAATAAGACCATGCAATTTGAAATCGATTCGTGTAACCTTTCTTATTTCTCCATTACCCTGTATGTTTTTTGGTTTTGTCACATTATCGACTTGATATAGTTATTTCCACTTAATGCAAGTGGTTTAATCAAGATCCTAAATCTCTTTTCATTGCATCTTGTCAAGGTCCAATTAAACATAATTCATAAGTAATATTGGTAAGGATGTGTACATGACCTATTTTAAAAATTCCAAGTCAGCTTATTCTGCAATTTAATTAATATACACTCGCAGATATTACAGAGTGGATCCTAGAGCGGAAAATCATAGAACTTTTAAATATTCAACTTTGGTTATTTTTTTTAAATGTGTGTGTCATGGTAGTTGTACATGTTAATGATCATAGAGGGGAAAATAGTAAAACTATTAAATATTCAAATTTTGTTAGATTTTGTTAATTGTGTGTGGCACGGTAGTTTTACATATTAGAACGCACATGCCCGAAATTAATGTGACATAACCTCCACACAAATTGATATTTGTATGGTCTTGTTGTGCACATAAGGTTGAAGCTTTCTGG
>CM076572.1:634886735-634945239 GCA_034641835.2 Pinus albicaulis
CTTTAATAAATATGTTTTATAGTCCAAATCAATACAAATATTTGCACAAATAAATAATTGACTATGATGTTAAGTATTCCACACATACACGTTAAGAATGACCTAGTCGGGGATGCTATACTATAGGATCACACCCATAACCTCAATGTGGACGATAAAGGATCATATGAACGTGGAATTGCTAATGAATGGGAGCCAACCAGACCATGTTAGGCCCCATAATCGTTGTGTTTAATTCAAATTTTCACCTTATTTTTAATCATGGTTTTCATTGTTATTATTATCATTTTTCACAATTGTTGGGCTAGTATCTTAAACTTGGAGCATGATCAGGTAATTGTTTATTATTTAACCTATTTCATTTTTTTCGATAATATTTTCATCAAAATGGTTATTAATGATTGTGATTTTTTTGTTTTAAGAAGGCGTATGAAATCACGGTCAAAGATACACATGCATCAAGAATTAATTGCACCAGCAATCCTACACTAGCATTTGCACCAATTTGGGGATACGATATCCCGGCACACTTTCAAGGAAAACTGAGGGAGGTTTTTATCCAAAATATTATTTTAACACCTTCCCGTGAGTTGGATTCCACCCATGTCACAAGTGTCGGTCTATAGAAGAAAATCAACAAATTTGCTCAAAATTCGCACAGTTTTCAAACAACCAAGTTTGACCTCGATTTTTGTGCATATGGAGGTCAATCTAAAAAATCCCATCATATTGGTATTTTATCAGTATAGGAAAATATCTAGAACCAAATTTTTTTCCAAATATTCACATTTTTCTAAAATTTACACGAGGTTCTTTGAGGCAGTTTTATAAAAAATTATTGTTTTTCCAAAATTCTAGGATCTTGCCCAGATTTGCAAAAAATGGGAAATTCGTATGAGATATGCATTTTCTTGATGAGAAAATGGTTGTATCAGTCTCCTATTGATGGAAAATATTTTGGATTAAATTCCTCATATTTTTTTGTGATGGATCGGCTGGCCTAAAGCCATATTTGTATCATGAAATGTATAAAAACATAGTTATGGCTCTGAGCATAAGACAAAAATCCATTTTTTGTAATCTTATGTTGTTGGGGTAAATTCTAGGGGGTTCTCCCCATTCCCTATGATCATTTGGAGTTTTATTACTGATCTCAAGATGTATTGAAGGACTGAACTTTATTAATATAATATGAATGTCAGGTTCATGCATCTCTTATGTCTATTTTCTGTAATGTTAATTTCACTCGCATAAGTTAAGGGTTTTCCTTAAAGGGAAACAAGTTGGTTGGCTAGGGCCCAGCCAACCGAGCTAATTCTCTAAGATTTACTATTTTTTGGAGCTGGGTCCCTTAAGTCTGAGCTTTGAAGACTATTTTGATATATTTTTGTAAATATTTTGTAATCTTAGTCGTGTGCAGCACAAGTCAAGGGGCTTTGGGGCAGGTCAAAGCCCTCACAAGTTTTAATGGGTAAAACGGGTAGAACTAGGGGTCGGAAACCATGGTTTTTGGGCCATAGATGAGCGCAAGCTAAAGATATAAATAGGAGTTTAGATCGAGTTTAATAAGTCAGTTTTTCGATAAGAATGAATGTTTGATGATAGATCTGGCTGGTTTTGATATTTGTACAGATTTGTCTGGGTAAAAGTCTCTTGTTGGCTGTGTGCACGAAGACCTTAGTCTTGCTATGTGCGGACCCTGTTGGCTGTGCGCGGGTGAACTAAAGGTTGTATAAGGAATATTGGAACTTTTTGTGAATAAAGGACTGTTGTTGCTGATATCTGAGCTTGAAATGCATATGTTGTTTACTTTATGATCGTTTTTGCATAATATTTCTGATTATTGTGTTGTCTATTAATTGAGCAGTTGTCTCTGACTTTATATGAATTATTATTGAATGGATATACTATAATTGAGATTTACTAAGATTTTGTTAAGGGTTATTACATGGATTAAGAACTTTGTTTGGTCGGAGCGCAAGTTATTTTGCACAATTGACCTGAATCTATCTATTAAGGGTTTCTTGATCAGGGCCTTCATTGCGTAGGTTTGTTTATGATTTTTTTAGATCTAAAGGCACCCACATCACTTAATTCTCTCTCAGGGTGTGGAAACCTAGTTCCAGCACCCCCCCATACTGCTTCGGGTGACACTTTGACTTGCACAAGCAGGTCACTACCGAAAGGGCTAGTAGTAAGAGGGTTGTGTCGGTTAACCTCAACTTTGAACCTAGGTCAGGACCCCTCAAGCCAAAAAATGGTTCTGTTGTCGGGACCGGGATCATTTTGAGAGAGGTTGGGTGATGTGGAAAGGCCATTGGCAGCCATTAAAGCCTGAACTAGAGGATTGGTTTGAAAAAAAAAATCAGGAATTTTCCCTGAAAGAAAACAGAAGTAAGAAGTTGTCTACTGAAGAGTGGAATAATAAGTATATTTTCATAGAGGTACACGAGAACTTCTTCGTAACCTTTGCGCACGAATTACAGGAGTGGTTGTCAAGATTAGAAAATTCAAAACCTATTGGAAGGACGATAAGGTCACGAAGTGGACCCCTGAATTGATCCAACAGTTGGAAAAGACTGATAATTCCATCACCCGGACTGTAGATCACTTGGTTGACGACATCTTGGATGGGTTTGTGATGTGGGTTTGTGACATAATTTGCATTAGATCAGTTTGTGTCGTATTCTGAAGCTGAAAGGAGATTTTTCAAGAGATTGAGGGGTAAATTCTTACGAACTTTGCCTCTGCTAATTAAGATGTTATTGTGTGAAAAGGGTATTTTGTGCAGTCACACCGAGTGAATGACCCCTAATCAAAACGAAAGCACTACGCGTAGTGAAAAATAATACTAGATCAATCAAAGAGGGGAAAAATCTATATACAGCCCTCTAAGAAATTCACCTGATATAGAAGGAGGCAAGGCTACACACACTGAAGGTAGCCCTCCTAACATGCCACCATCGAACTCGTGCAGGGGTAAGACATCTCCTACCCCACCACATTCCCCACCTACGGAATATATGGTCGCGCATATGAAGCTACCCTCCTTTACGGGTGTGGGGGATGAGGATATGGATCAGTTTTGGTTTGTGGCTAATGCAGTGTGGACTGCGCAAAATGTTAATATTGATGTTGTCAAAAGAGCGCAATTGGTTATGGCCTTTGAATCTCGTGCTTTAGACTGGTTCATGGGATACATTGCTCAAAACATAGATCCCTCTGTTCAGCAGATTAAGGATTCCTTGAAGTAGCAATTTTGGAAGCCAAAGTTATATTCACAGTGTGTAATAGAACTAAAATATTTTAAGCAAGGGCTGAAGGAATCGGTTTGGGAAGCTGACCAACAGCTGAAGCAAGCCATCAACGATGGAGGGTTTTTTACGATGATAAGAAGAATAAGGAATGGTTCATTTCCATGCTCTTCCCACATTTTCACAAACCTATGGGTCATCAGAAGATTGATTCTCAGGCCGAAGCGGTGGAAATTGCTATGAAATTAGAAGTTGTGCCTAGAGAAGATGCTCAATTTGGAGCACTGCAAATTCAAAGCCAATTGGAATCTATACACTTCTAAATCCAAAACTTACGGAGAGATCAGGGTAAAGAAGTTGGCATAGATTTCTAGTGCATACGTTGCAAGGGTGTTAGCCAAAACAAAGATCAGTGCCCTTTGTTTTCATACTATCTGCAAGATGGGGGGATGTTGCTAGACCTAGTACCCCCACACTATGGTGCGCCGATTGTAGGGTGGTTGGACGAAATGATACAGAATATTTCCCATATGTAGGAGCCTATGTTCCAGAACTGAAGCAACAGTGGTGCAAATTTTTCTCTTCAGTTGGCCATGATGAACACCACTGTCGGATGTTTGACCTAATGATAGAGAATGAAAACCTTTACAGAGTGCAAGCTGACCCTTCATCACCAACATCTCCCTCTGGACGAGGAGGATAGCTAGCAAGAGGAAGGGGAGGGGAAAGAGATGAAGGCACAGAACAGGGAAGAGGGCAATTAATTTTCTATAACTGTGAGGACGCTGGAAACTATGCACGTGAATGCCCGAACCCGGCGCGACAATCCTGCAGGTATTGTAGGCAATTTGATCATGTAATTGAAGATTATCTTGTGTTAATAGCTAAAATTCAGGAAACGCAGCAAACGCCTATGCAAAACATACAAATGGTTAAATTTGAACAACACAATGATGGTCCAAGTGTAAATTTAATTACACACAGTGGTGTTGCCACCGAAGGAAATGAGGAAAAGACTGATGCAGAGCCACTGATCCGAAAGGCGTCTGACAAGAAGGAAGGACTCAACCTACAGAAAGAAAAAGAGACTTTCATTGAAGCTAGGAAGGATTTTGTTGTTGCAGGAGCATCCACATCAAGGTATACCTAATAAACAAAGGTTGATGATGAAGTAAAACCATTCCTGTAAGCCTGCATTAAGCTATTGCGCAACCAAAAGGTAGTTGATAATCTCCAGGCCCTGATAGATAGTTGCGCGGAAAAATAAGTACCTTGAATGGATACTAAGTCCATGAACAAGATTTATAAGCACAAGAAGAGAACTGGTGAGGAGATGCACATGACTGTGCAGATTGGAGAATATGAGATGGATCAAGTCATCTTGGATCTGGGGTCTGATGCCTATGTCCTACCTAAGCAGACCTCGTAGAATATGGGGTAACCAAAGTTGGAATGGTCCACCATTCAGCTACACATGGCTAATTAGAAAAATATCATTCCACTTGGAAGGCTTCCACAAGTCGTGGTAGACATTTATGGAGTGAAGGTATGCACAGATTTCAAAGTAATACAAATTGTGGATGATGCAGACCCCTACCCTGTGTAGTTAGGATTGGATTAGGCCATTGACATTGGAGACATCATCAACCTAAAGCATAGAAGCATGATCTTTGAGAATGATCGTACGCGGATGATACTCCCACTGGATCCAGCAGAAGGGGAATGATATACAAAACTAGTACGTGAAGGGGATGGTGTCAACCATATTTACAAGCTAACTATGTGTGACGAATAATGGATCAACCCTCCATTTGATGGGATGTTGAATTGGGAGAAGGATAGTTCATGCTTCTCAGACTTGGATGGCAATATGGAGAACTGGAAGAACCAGTTGCACGATGTGTTTTCATTGCATTACCTCAAGATCACGAAGAACTTCTGGTGCATCTCCTCATAGGTAAGAAAAATACCCTGTTTTGATGGTTCTGGTAGTGTTAAATAATTTCTGGAAATAGTGGAAAAGGGCATCCCAGAGGAATGAAGGTTATGGGCGCTTGATTTGGATACGCACGCAACCCCAACGCATTGATGGGAAACACACAAGGGAGCTTTCTAGGACTGGGAGGAATGTAGAAAAATGATGACACTATGCTTTGAACCTCCAGTTACCCCACCAATTGATATTTTCTATGGTCGGGGAGATCCATGCAAGCACGTGGCCATGTGGATGGAGGCATGGGACGAAAATACCTAGAACAAATGGGTTCATAGGTTTATTCATTCATTGGGGCCGGTACCCACCACTTGGTATCTAGAAGTTGAGCTACACTAAGGCACTCGCCACTGTACTACGATGATTGAGGATTTCTTGGAAATCCATGCATACTTTCACTCCAACAATGTCTACCATGACTTGTGGAAGCCTTCCAAGTGGAATGATATTTTGTTGATTAGCCATGCATAGCTGAATGGTTGACCATTCCAACTTTGGTTCCCCCATCTTCTGCCAGGTCTACTTAGGTAGGAAATTTGCATCAGACCTCAGATCCAAGATGACTTGATTGATCTCATATTCCCCAATCTACACAGTCATGCGCATCTCCCGACTAGTTCTCTTGTTATGCTTATAAATCTTGTTCACGGCCTTAGTCTCCATTCGAGGTACTTGTTTTTTCGTGCAGTTGTCTATCAAGACCTGGAGATTATCAACTTCCTTTTTATTGCACAGTAGCTTAATGCAGGCTTTTAGGAATGGTTTGACTTCATCATCACCCTTTGGTTCCATGGTAGACCTTGATGTGGACGCTCTTGCAGCAGCAAAATCCTTCCTGGCTTCAATGAACCAGTATGTGAAGGGGATAATGTCGACAATATTTACAATCTAACTGCACGGGAAAAATATTGGATCAACCCTACAGCTGATGGGATGTTGAATTGGGAGAAGGATAGTTCATGCTTCTTAGACTCAAATGGAGAGATGGAGAACTAGTAGAACTGGTTGCACTATGTGTCTGCGCTGCGCTGCCTCAAGATCACAAAGAACTTCTGGTGCATCCCCTCAGAGGTAATAGAACTACCCTATTTTGATGGTTCTGGTAGTGTCAAATAATTTCTGGAAGCAGTGGAAAAGGTCGTCCCAGAGGAACGAAGGTTTTAGGTGCTTGATTTGGATATGTGTGCAACCCCAATGCATTGGTGGGAGATGCACATGGGAGATTTCTAGGACTGGGACACTTTGAACCTTCAGAAACCCCACCAACTGAGCTTTTCTATGGTCAAGGAGGTTTGCGCAAGCACCTTTCCATGTGGATGGAGGTATGGGATGAAAAGACCTGGAACGAGTGGGTTCATAGGTTTATTCATTCATTAGGGTCGGTACCGACCACCTGGTATCTAGAAGCTGAGCTACACTGAAGGACTCGCCATTGGACTATGATGACTGAGGATTTCCTGGAAACCTTTGGCTTGGTTGGGTGCTCAAAGAAATTAGATGAAGCCCTGGAGGACATAGATTCCCTTATCTTTGACAAATCCCGACCCTGAAATGAATGTGTTGCGCTGGCCTGGGATCCGTAGATGTAAGACATCGTCAACTGCAAGAACTTGTAAATAGAGGATAATGAAGATGACCCAATAAATGTTAACATCCCTGAATCTGAAGGGGAGCATGCATTTGCAGGGCCAGCATTAGGGATGGTGGATGTCACTAAACCTTTGAAACTAAAGGATGTCAACATTGGGACAGAATAGAAGCCCAAGTTGGCCAAAATTGGGGATTATTGGGATGATGATATAGTAGAAAAGATTGTGGAGCTATTGATAGAGTATCAGAATCTATTTCCTACAAATTTCTCTGAGCTCAAGGGAATTTTAGGGGACCCGGGTGTTATGAAGATCACAATAAAGCCATGTGTTTCTTTTCAAGCATCGACCATACTGATTGAATCCCAAATATAAGAAAAAAGTAAATGAGTAATTATAAAATATGGTGGTTGCAGGCACCATTGAGCCTATAGAATATTCTAATTGGGTAAGCCCAATGGTGGTTTAGGAGAAGAAGAAAGGAGAGATAAGGATTTGTGTAGATTTGCGCAAGCTGAATGATGTCTGTGTCCATGACCCCTTCCCTACTCTATTTTCTGATGAAATCCTGGATAATATAGGACGAAAAGAAGCTTATTCATTTACTGATGGATTTTTGGGGTATCATCAAATCAGAATTGCACCTGAAGACCACAAAAAGATCACCTTCGTGACAGAATGGGGGTCTTTCCTGTATATTGTCATGCATTTTGGATTTGAAAATGAACCTACAATCTTCTTGTGTGTGGTCATGGTTGTGTTCAAAGAATTCATGCATAAATTCTTGGAGGTCTATTTTGATGATTGGACAGTGTTTGGATTGGTCAAGAATCATGTGTCAAACCTATGCATGATGCTTGACACTTGTAGGAAGCACTAGGTTTATCTCAACCTAAAGAAATGTATATTCTGCATGCCTTTTGGAATTTTGTTAGGGCATATATTATGTCAGCAAGTATTAATGGTAGACCTAGCCAAGATCGTGGTTATCATCAACTTAGAAGTTCCTACTAATGAGAAACAGTTGCGCTCATTTCTAGGACACACTGGTTATTACAGGAAGTTCATAAAAGGGTATGCTTTGATCACTGCGCCAATGGAGAAGTTGCTAAAGAAATATGTATCATTTTTCCGTGATGAAGAATGTAAGAAGAGCTTTGAGCAACTAAAGGAGAAAATGGTCACTGCACCTATCTTGATATTCCCAGACTGGTCTAAGGTTTTTCATGTGCATGTGGATGCATGTGGTATAGCACTGGGGGATGTTTTAGCACAACCGAGAGAAGGATACATTGATCACCCTATTTCTTTTGCCAGTAGGAATCTCTCTAGTGTAGAGCGCAACTACTCAACTATAGAAAGGGAAGGATTGGCCATGGTGTACGCTCTGCAAAAATACAGGCACTATCTGCTAGGAGGGAATTTCAAAATGTTCACTGACCATTATTCTTTAAAATACCCAGTTAATAAGCCTATGTTGGGGGGGGAGATCTGCAGGTGGTTGCTCCCTTTTCAGGAGTATGAATTTGAAATTATTGTGAAGCCTGGAAGACTAAATGTTGGACCTAATCATTTGTCACGAATTGAAAATGGGGAAGAACCAACTAGTCTGAAGGAGGGGTTACCTGATGCGCAATTCTTTGTTATCAAGGTGGTTGATGAGAACTTTGTTGATATTATTCACTTCCTGACCACTGGAAGCGCGCCTGTCAAATATTCAATACAGTAGAAGAATGATTTGGTGGTGCGTGTAGCTGATTTTACTTTGATTGTGGATCAATTGTGTAAGTTAGGAGCAGATTAAGTATTGAGGAGATATGTGTTGGAACATGAAAGACAGGATATCTTGTTTGAGGCTCATGGAGGGGTGGCAGGAGGCCACTCTACTGGGAAAACCATTGCACAGAAGGTGTTGTGTGTTGGGTTATGGCGGCCCACGTTACATAGTGATGCACATGCATATTTTCGAGCCTATGATGCATGTCAAAGAACAGGGAAACCCTCGCATAGAGATGAAATGCCCCTGCAACCATAGATGGCCCTACAAGCCTTTGATAAATGGGTTATAGATTTTTTTTGGACCAGTCAATCCTCCAAGGAAGAAGAATTAAACACACTATATCATCACTGCCACTGATTATGTAACCAGATGGGTAGAAGCTAAGGTAGTTAAGGATTGTACTGCCAAAACTATTGCACACTTCATTTTTGAACATTTTTTAACCAGATTTGGATGTCGGAAGATATTGATGAGTGATAGAGGTACTCAATTCGTTAATGAAATGATTGAAGCATTGATAGAGGAATATCATATCCATCACCAGAAGAGTACCCCTTATCACCCACAAGAAAATGGCGCAGTAGAGGCTTTCAAAAAATTGTGGAGAATGTGCTCACAAAGATTTGTAATGCCAACTGGAATGATTGGGACATGTGCATCCCTTCAATTTTATGGGCTTATAGGACCACATGCAAGAATCTGACTGGGAAAAGACCTTTTAGGATAGTCTACGAGAAAGAATAAATCATGCAAATGGAACATATCATCCCAAGCCTACGATCACAAAATTCACTAATATGGCAGAGCCAGACATCATGGAAGAACGTCTTGCACAATTGGTTGCCTTAGAAGAAGATCAGTTCATTTCTAACTTCCATCATCAAGTGCAAAAGGCACCCGAGAAGGCCTGGCATGATTTTCACATCAGGCACAAGTTGTTCAAGGAGGAAGACTTGGTTTTGTTATATGCCAGTCATTTCGCGTGCCACCCATGTTTAGGAAACATTGGTTAGGACCTTATATTGTGAATGAAATCACTGATGGAGGTGTGGTGCACTTGGCCACACTGCGCGCTGAGAGTCTCCCTGGGTATGTTAATGGGGGCAAGTTGAAGCTGTATAGGGACAATCCTCTACCAAAAAAATGGCTATATGGTCGGAGCATCAGAATCCAGTGATCTACGTGTGACGTAGGGAAAAGGCGCAAACAGGGGCGCATGGGTGATGTGCAGGAAAAGAAACTAGTCACTGGAACAGTAAAACTGGGTGAAAAAGTGATTTTACTATTGGATTGATCGGGTTTTTCAAATTTAATGAGTAAATATTGGAGGATTTTTTACCCTTTTTTTGAAGGTAAGTGGCAATTAATGAAAATACGACCATTTTTACCATGGATGGCTTATAAAAGGAAGGGCACGAGTCAAAATTGGTTCCTTTGCTTTCTGAATCTTTTGTGCCCTAAGATTGTCCATGATTTATGCCATAGTGTTGTATGTAAGTCCCGTATGTCTGGCCGAGAATCTCCATCTAACATCAGTAATCCATAGTTTATCTTCCAACTAAGAATGACAACCACCAACCCTACTGAAGAGCACTCCGAGCCCCTCACTGTTGTCATCCTCCATCAATGTCATGCAATTTATGGGGTAAAACTAGCCTATACTCTCCCAATAGAAACAAAACCAACAAGGATTCTTGCTGCCTCCTTAAATCATCATGATGCAATTCATGGGGCAACAAAATACTAATGGACATATGGAATGTCTCATCAGAAAAATACAAATAAGCTCCCTTATGCCACATCATGTGAGAGTTATGCAATGTACCAAACCCAAATACATACATGAAAATGAGATATATCCCAAATAGAAATATATGTAAAGACATGAGACATATCCCAAACAAGAGCAAATACATGGACATGAGATACAACATGAGATGTCCAAACTCTCTCATCAACAAACAGTGCATCCATGCCTCCTGCTGCTGCATGTCATCAGTGATATACATGGCATGGATCCTAGAAATGTGAGATGTTGGGTAGTATCCATACTCACCCAAAAGGAACCAGCGCAACCATGCCTCTTGTTGCCCCGTATCATAGATCTACAGGAAGGTAGGCAACCTCCTGCTCCTCATCTGAATCCATTCATCCCAATGTGGATGATGAATCATGCCAAGCTCAATCTTGGTATCCTCCCATTGTAGAATACCAACATCCTCCATCTAAATAGCTTTGCACTCCATGAAATGTTGAAGTGCACCTCCATTGAGGTCTCTCCATGAGATCCTCTCATCATTGGCCCATTGGAACCCATAAGCCTCCATACATACTGTAGGTAGAATCTCCCCTTTGAGTTGTAAGGATATCATCAAGAAAAATTCATCTTGATAATGGAAAGTACTCTCCATCATAATATGTCTACCATTTATCATTTATCCCTTCAGTGCTTCATGAGTGAAGCTACCTTTAGAATGCTCAAGAATAATGGGGCCCTCTCATCATCACTACTGCTAAGTGACAGTGATGTAGATCTGCATGGTGATACATGTGTTGTCTCATGGCCACATAGAATTCTAAACTCATAGTTTGGCATTGTACTGAATAGGACTGTGCTCCTCCCATCTTCTGCAACTCCACACTTTAACACAAAGTGTTGGGTGTAGCTCAAACATGAAAAACTGGGATATCAATACATCTTATCCTTGATCAACCAAGGGTCCTCTATGTAATGATAATTTGTTGCTCCAAATCAGCAAGGTGCTCTAATCCGTGGTTATGCACTTGCCCTGATGACATGGTCTCACAAATCTCAATATGAGGTACTGAAATAATATTTGATGAAAGTGTGTGAAAACCTTGGATAAGCTAAAAATTGGGAACCTCTTGTACATCTACAAGAGTTCCTTCCACCGGTACAATGGTTTCTCCAACTACTAGTACTAATGATGACTGCTCTTCTACTGTACTAGCGCTGGTATCTGCCTCCTCCTCCTCATGCATCTCATGAATCATGCATGGGGCTCCAAATTTCAAGAGCTTAAGACCATCTTGCAAAGATGCAAGTGATCCTCCTCTTGATGTAAGTACATCTGCAACTGATGGTGGTGGTAGAGGCTCCTCCTCCTAAGTGTTAATGAGGACATCTTCCTTGGGATATTCATGTACTATCTCCTCAATGATGGGAGATGTCATTATGTGAGATGTCTCTAGTTTCTTTCTACCAAAATTTTTCTTCAGTCTCTGAATGAAATCTACATAAGCAGATAATCTCATGTGTGACAAGTAACTGGACCAACAATCTCCTACTTCACCCTCTATGCATAGCGTTGCAATCTCCACAGCCTCTCTTTCTGCTACAGGATATTGCTAAAATAATGTAGGTAAATATTCCCTCCAAGCCCTCAATGTGCTTGTGGGAGATCCATCAAATGTAGGCAAGAAGAATCTATGCATCTTTCTTCTATTGTTGTTGCAAGATCTCCTCTCTTATTTGAGCTGCAAAAACTATTGGAGAGTGAGATTCTCCTTTAAAGATCTAGGTTGTCCTTTGTACTCAGACAGATATTTACTTAGGTTCTCATGCCCCAAGTCTCCTTCATATTCAGACCAATCATCTTTCTTATCAAAGAAATTGGATCTATTGGAATAATGTGAAGCTCTTTGCTTCTCTGGTTTCTTCTGCTGATAGGAAGTGTTGGGACCTTCTTCATTCTGAAACCTTCTTAAGGTTTCTCTTTGCCTTTCTCTCTTCATTTCATTGATCTCTTTGGAGATATCCTTCATAGTTATAAAGAGATATGCATCAAAACTTAATCCCTCCATTATTTATAGATCTCTATTATCTTCTTTTCATATGATGTCAATAATTTCCACAAGTTGAGCCAATGATCATACTCTGATACCACTGTAATATCCCAAAATGGAGAATGTAGCAATACACAAACACAATATTTGAAACAACAAATTATGTACACATAAGTTATGAACAACGCAGAAATATACAGAATGGGTGAGTCATTTTATTATGTGGAGATGGATGACAGATAGAACAATGCATAAATAGAATCACTCAAGCCAAAGGAATGGCCTAGAATGACCCCGAACTCATGCCAAAGTAGGCACTGCGCAAATGGAACTGCTAGAAGTTGTATACTGTGTTGTCCCTTCAGCTAATGATGATCTTATAGCTACTGGTTGAAATTAAAACATATATCTATGGTGCTCTGGAGCTCTAATGATGCCAAGATTTCAAATATGGGCACTATGATGGAAACCCAAGATAACTCAGAAAGGAAATCCAGATCTAAGAAGATCATAAATTCACCCTCCTAGGGTTTGATCCCTTGACTGTTGGGTTTATGTAGATATTAAGCATAAATTGATGTAACATGGCTGCAAATGTGTTATAGATCATATATATTCTTTAAGGGTCGATCCCTCCTTCAGATCTCCAAGCTAGAAGCTCGAGATCTAGCTTCTTCTTCCTCCTCTCAAGATGACAACTATTGCATACAAAATAGCTGGAAAAATTGCGTTGCCTGGGAGGGAAAGACTGATGCCTGCTAAAAAATATGTCTAATCATCTCAAGAATGATGGAAACAGTAATACAAAGTGAGGGGAAAGACCCTCACAGTATTTCTAGCTGAAGTACTCGAAACTTCCCTCCTCCAATGGATCTATAGGACTGGACTGCGCAATCCTGGATGGGACTGCTACTGCATGGAGGTAATATATGTTTGTACTAATGCCTGATATGGATCTGGAGCACTGGAAGGCTAATATTGAAGCTTAAGGTGAAAGGATGAATCCTCCACCGGTTCCTCAGCTCTTGAAGGACAACCTCCTCCTCTCAAACCCTAATGCATGAATGTGTAATTCCTGAAGATGTATGGCCTGCAAAGAGTAAGAAAAATGTGGAACCAGTGCCTGATGATGAATGGTAGCTTAGAATAACCTTCCCAGAGTAGGCACTCAAACTCCCCTGTGGGTAAGGGTGGGATTCCCACTCGAGAACACCCTGTGCTAAACAACACCATAGACTTAGCTAAACAGCATAAGCATGCATAGAAATGTCAAATGACAGATCAATATCTAAACAGATCAAAAATAATAATCCAAAGCCTTCCTATATTGTTGCCTTCATCTTCCTTATATAGATTGTGAGCCTTCCATAGCCCTGTCCCACCTCATAACTGCGTTGTACATGTGGCCACTAGCCTCCATGAAGACTGCAATGTCTCTCCATGATCTCCATCATGTTCTGCATTTAATCCCCAATCTCTCCATCATGTGTGCATTAGATGCACCACTTCCTCCACTATCTCATCATAAGTTATTTATGTCTTACTTTCAATGCACTATGATCTCATTTGACCTCTTCCAAGATCCTCATGATTTTACATTAATGATTCATGATCTCCACTCTTCCTTCATTTAAGTAGATGCTCCACTACTCCATAATGTATATATTGATCTGAAATATCCACATTCACACATAAAAAGTGTATTTTATTCATCTATGTGGTTTATGGGTCCCTCCACCCTCTTATTTAATTAATTATGAAAATTAAGAACTCTAATATTCTAATTATCTTATGAAAAATTGGGAATATTACAGTCTTCCCCGCCAAAATGTTGCTTGTCCTCAAGAAACTGCAAAAGTGGATGCTACAGCAAACATCCTCCCTCCAAATGGTATCCTCGTATGGAAGGCCTCCCCATCTGTCACAATGTGTCATGCATGTCCAGCTCCAAAGTTGCCTCTCTAGAATGTCTAGAATGGCCTCCAACTAAAAATTTATATACCCATCCTCATCAATGAAACTCCAAGTGGAAACCATATGATGTCTAAACATATCCTCTATACATGAGATACATGAAATGAAGTGGTCTCTTCCCAAAGTGGAAAGTCCCAACTCATGAACTATCTCTCTAACACATGATACATAGAGTAGATTGCATCTATCAATGCTCTCATCATTAGCCATGTTGGTCGTGTAGGATCCAAACATAACATCAACATAGTGAAAAACAAGAAGTGTATATATATGGATGAACATGTATAATGTCAAACCAATTCTCCCAATAATAACCACCACAACAAAGCCTTCTGCTGCCATGCTAGATCATCATGAAAACAAGTAAGAGAGCCATACTCTCTCAAAAGAAGCCACCGCAACAATGCTTCCTGTTTCCATGCCAAATCAACATCAATAAGAACATGAGAGCCATAATCTCTCAATAGAAGCCACCACAGCAATGCCTCTTGCTGCCACACCACATCATCATTGTACCAAATGTAGTGGCCATATTCTCTCAAGAGAAGCCACCGGAGCAATGCATCTTGCTGCCCCATCACACCATCATTATACCAAGTACAATGACCATAATCTCCCAATAGAAGCCAACGTTGTAAGACCTCTTGTTGCCATCCTCCATCAATGTCATGCAATGTATGGGGTAAAACCAACCCATACTCTCCAAATAGAAACCAAAGCAATAAGGATTCTTGATGCCTCCTTACATCATCATGATGCAAGTCATGGAGCAACAAAATACTAATGGACATATGGAATGTCTCATCACAAAAATACAAATAATATCCCTTATGCCACATCATGTGAGAGTTATGCAATGTCCCAAACCCAAATACATACATGAACATGAGACATATCCCAAATAGAAATAAATTTAAAGACATGAGACATATACCAAACAAGAGAAAATACATGGACATAAGATACAACAAGAGATGTCCAAACTCTCTCATCAAAAACTAGCATAACCATGCCTCCTGTTGCTGCATGTCATCAATGATATACATGGCATGAATCCTGGAAATGTGAGATGTTGGGAAGTATCCATACTCACCCAAAAGTAACCAGCATAGCCATGCCTCTTGCTGCCCAGTATCATAGATCTGCAGGAAGGTAGGCAACCTCCTGCTCCTCATCCAGATCCATTCATCCCAATGTGGATGATGAATCATGCCAAGCTCAATATTGGTATCCTCCCATTGTAGAATACCAACATCCTCCAGCTGAATAGCTTTTCACTCCATGAAATGTTGAATTGCACCTCCATTGAGGTCTCTCCATGAGATCCTCTCATCATTGGCCTATTGGAACCCATAAGGCTCCATACATGATATAGGTATAATCTCCCCTTTGAGCTATGAGGAGCTCATCAAGAAAACTTTATCTTGATAATGGAAAATACTCTCCATCACAAGATGTCTACCATCTATCATCTGTCCCTCTAGTGCTTCATGAGTGAAGCTACCTTCAGAATTCTCCAAGAATAATGGGTCCCTCTCATCATCATTATTTCTAAGTGACAGCGTTGTAGATTTGCATGGTGATACATGTGTTGTCTCATGGCCACATACAATGCTAAACTCATAGTTTGGCACAATACTAAATAGGACTGTGCTCCTCCCATATTTTGCAACTCCACACTTCAACACAAAGTGTTGGGTGTAGCTCAACCATGAAAAACTGGGATAGTAATACATCTTCTCCTTGATCAAATCAAGGGTCCTCTATGTAGTGATAATTTTCTGCTCCAAATCAGCAAGGTGCTCTAATCCTTGGTTATGCACTTGCCCTGATGGCATGTTCTCACAAATCTCAATATGAGGTACTGAAATAATATGATATGAAAGTGTATGCAAACCTTGGATAAGTTGAACATCAGGAACCTCTTGCACATCTACAAGAGTTTCTTCCATCAGTGCAATGGTTTCTCCAACTACTGGTATTGATGATGGTTGCTCTAATTCTATTGTACCAGTGCTAGTATATGCCTCCTCCTCTTCATGCATCTCATGAATCATGCATGGGGCTCAAAACGTCAAGAGCTTAAGACCATCTTGAAAATATGCAAGTGATCCTCCTCCTAATGTAAGTACATCTACAGCTGATGGTGGTGGTAGAGGCTCCTCCTCATAAGTGATAATGAGGAAATCTTCCTTGGGATCTTCATGTACTATCTCTGCAATGATGGGAGATGTCACGATGTGATATGTCTCCAGTTTCTTTCTACCAAACTTCTTCTTTAGTCTCTAAATGAAACCTGCATAAGCAGATACTCTCATGTGTGACAAGTGGCTGAACCACCAATCTCCTGCTTCACCCTCTAGGTGCAACACTGCAATCGCCACAGCCTCTCTTTCTGCTACAGGATATTGCAAAAATAATGTAGCTAAATCATCCCTCGAAGCCCTCAATGTGCTTGTTTGGAGATCCATCAAATGTAGGCAAGAATAATCCATGCCTCTTTCTTCTATTGATGTTGCAGGATATCCTCTCTTCTTTGAGTTGCAAAAACTGTTGGAGAGTGAGATTCTCCTTCAAAGATCTAGGCTATGCTTTGTACTCATACAGATATTTACTTAGGGTCTCATGCCCCAATTCAGCTTCATATTCAGACCATTCCTTGGTCTCATCAAAAAAGTGGATCTAGTGGAATAATGTGAAGCTCTTCGCTTCTCTGGTTTCTTCTACTGATATGAAGTGTTGGGACCTTCTTCATTCTAAACCCTTCTTGAGGTTTCTCTTTGCCTTTCTTTCTTCACTTCATTGATCTCCTTGGAGAGATCCTTCATAGTTATAAAGAGAGATGCAACAAAACTTAATCCCTCCATTATTTACATATCTCTACTATATTCCTTTCATATGATGTCAATAATGTCCACAAGCTGAGCCAAAGATCATGCTCTGATACCATTGTAATATCCCAAAAGGGAGAATGCAGCAATACACAAAAACAATATTTGAAACAAAATATTATGTACACATAAGATATGAACAACACAGAAATATACAGAATAGGTGAGCCATTTTATTATGTGGATATGGATGAAAGATACAACAGTGCATAAATAGAAGCACTCAAGCCAAAGGAATGACCTAGAATGACCTTGAACTCATGCCAAAGTAGGCACTATGTAATTGGAGCTGCTCGAAGCTATATACTTTGTTGTCCCATCATCTGATGATGATCTTAAAACTACTAGCTGAAATGAAAACATAGATTTAGAGTGCTCTAGAGCTCTGATGATGCCAAGATTGCAGATCTGGGAACCATGATCGAAACCCATGATAACCCAGAAAGGAAATCCAGATCTAAGAAGATCATAAATTCACCCTCCTAGGGTTTGATCCCTTGACTCTTGGGTTTATGAAGATATGAAGCATAAACTGATTTCAGGTGGTTGCAAATGTGTTATAGGTCAAATCTATGCTTTGAGGATAGCTTCTTCTTCATCCTCTCAAGATGATAACTGTTGCATACACAATAGCTGGAAAAAATGCATTGTCTGGGAGGGAGAGACTGATTCCTACTACAAAATATCTCTAACCAGCTACAGAATGACGGAAACAATAAGTGAGGGGAAAGTCCCTCATAGGATTTCCAGCTGAAGTACTGGAAACTTCCCTCCTCCAATGGATCTACAAGACTAGACTGCGCAATCTTGAATGGGATTTTTGCTGCATGGAGGTATGATATGTTTGGCATGATGCCTGATATGGATCTAGAGCACTGGAAAGTTGATCTTGAAGCTCAAGGTGAAAGGATGAATCCTCCACCGGTTCCTCAGCTGAAATACTGAAGGACAACCTCCTCCTCTTAAACCCTAATGCAGGAATGTGTAATTCTTGAAGATGTATGGGCTGCAGAGAGTAAGAAAAATGTGGCACAAATGCCTGATGATGAATGGTAGCTCATAATAACCTTCCTAGAGTAGGCACTTGAAGTCCCCCGTGGGTAAGGGTGGGATTCCCGCTCGAGAACACCCTATGCTAAACAGCACTGCAGACTTAGCTAAACAACATAAGCGTGCATAGAAATGTCAAATGATAGATCTAGATCTAAATAGATCAAAAATAATAATCCAAAGCTTGCCTCTATTATTGCCTTGATCTTCCTTGTATAGATTTTGATCCTTCCATATCCTTGGCCCACCTCATAACTGCATTGTACATGTGGCCACTAGCCTCCATGAACATTGTGTTGTCTCTCCATGATCTCCATCATGTTTTGCATTTAATCCCCATCCTCTCCATCATGTGTGCATTAGATGCACCACTTCCTCCACTATCTTATCATAAGTGCTTTATGTCTCACTTTTAATGCACTATGATCTCAGTTGACCTCTTCCAAGATCCTCATGATTTTACATTAATGATCCATGATCTCCACACTTCCTTCATTTAAATAGTTGCTTCACTACTCCATAATGTAGATATAGATCTGAAATATCCACATTCACACATCAAAATTGGATTTTATTCATCTATGGGGTTTATGGGTCCATCCACCCTCTTATTTACTTAATTAATTATGAAATTTAAGAACTCTAATATTCCAATTATCTTCTGAATAATTGGGAATATTACAAGTTACAACTGGTCCCAATTCCTCTATGAAGAACTTTTGGACAATGTGCATGAAGCACAAGAGCTTAGAAAGCCATTTTACTACTCTTGGTTGTTGTTTCTTATCGCATTGATAGCATGGGAGACCTTGTCAGATGCAGTTCTCCCGGAAGTAGAAGCTGGTATATGCGAGGGGGCACATTGTGCCAATCTTTGGGATTCCCCTGATCCCAAGTGTGTAAAGGAAAAAAGGATTTTTTGGGTGCTCTTTGAAGGCGCGCTAGCTACTGCAATCCACTCATGCCCAAGGTTATCACCAAGAGTCTACGATAAATATAAGAGAATTGCTAAATTTCAGGTCAGGATGCACCAGGTGCAGATCTGGGTGTGCAATGATCCCACGTGGTATAACTCACCACTCATGGTAATAGAGGCAAAGGTCGACCAGGGCATTGCAACCTGGACATAAGCATGGAAAGTGAGGCTTAGTTCCACTCAGCCTATCACATCCTCCACCTCCAGGAAAGAAATGGCTTTAGGAGAGAAGGATACAGGGACTGAGCTGCACACTGACAAAGAGATGGAAACTGGTGCATAGATGGAAGGCAAGAAGGATTCTAAAACAGAATTTGGGTGGGGTGGTAGATGTATACCCCAGTGGCCTGGATGGACTAGATGGTAATGGTTTCTAATCTCTGCGTGAAACAAAGAGAGGCGTAGAAGCATCAAAAGGACCACGCAAGAAGTGAAAGGGGTCCAAGGCCGAAGGGGATGAAGATGTCACTCTGACAGAAGAGGACCTCGACAATATTGTGGACGAAGTTGTAGGAATTTACAGGGTAAGTTCCTTAGATCAAACACCAAAGGTCATCGATCACAAACAGATCACAAATCAGTACACCAGTATATCACGTGGTTAAAACCCTCCAAGAGGGAAATAGTCCACGGCCTGAGCCAACGCGACCACTTCAGGAAATTTATCAATATAAAAAAAAAAAGTTTACATATGTTTCTCTCATAAACGGTTACTAGAAAAATGACCCTCCATGCTCTTTAAATATAGATCATGGACCAATCAGGTGTTAAGCCACGGATCAAGTGTCATTAATATCGAGGATAGATTGAACCATCAAATCGCTACAAATCCTTACCAATGTATTATAAGTTACAAATGTACATAGTAAAGAAACGCACTTTACTGAAATCTACACTAGACCAAGTTATACTTAACTATTTCCTATGTGTCGGAATATCCTAACATCCCCCCTTAAGAACAACTTGGGATAGGATTGAAGGATTTACAAAGGTGACACAAAAGGAGCCTATTTACTATGTGTCAAAATATCCTAACATCCCCCCTTAAGAACAAATTGGGATAGGATTGAAGGATTTAAAAAGGTGACACAATAGGAGAAGGAAGGAGGCATTAGAGCCTATCCCCCCTGTTGGGTCAATTTACTGTTGTAAACTAACGCAAGTATTTATTATCAATCCGAGTTAGTGGAACTTAGAAGCATCCCCAATGTATATTGGTTTCGGTTGTAATCAATTTAAAATATGGTTTATTAATGATTCAAGGAAATTCATATTACAAATATAAATCTAACTTAAACAATTTCTAGATTCAAATGTGTAATTAGAAGCATAAGAATCTCCTAACTTAAGAGATTGGTTTGTCCTTCTCTAAAAAGATTACCATATGAATCAGAAATAAAAAACTACTTAACTAAATAATATATTGAGATACATGAAGTAATAATTGAAGAGGCTCTTCATTGAATAGGTCTTGCTTGCTCATCATACATTCATTTATCAGTAATGTTATTGTTAAAAATAGGAATTCAGGAAAGCATGTAAAAGATGAATTCTAGTTTCTAGTTTCTTGGTCAGATAGAAGAAGTATTTAACTTAAATACTGGGATGACTCTTCATATGCAGGATAGAAACAAGATTAAGAGCCATCAAAAACCATGTAAAAGCCTATAAAATCATGTAAAATAATGTAAAGATGAATTCTAACTGAAGGTCTTGATTAGATAGAAAGAATGTCTAACTTAAACATTTGTTTTTCCTTTCATATGCAAGTAAATA
This sequence comes from Pinus albicaulis, assembly GCA_034641835.2. Lineage (NCBI taxonomy): Eukaryota > Viridiplantae > Streptophyta > Pinopsida > Pinales > Pinaceae > Pinus > Pinus albicaulis. Next base: position 634,907,826 of record CM076572.1, read on the forward strand.
ATGATCATTAGATTCATCAATACTTATAAATAATTAGCATAAACAAATTAAACATAAGCAAGCTAATTCAGAAATTGCAGCTACAAGACAAACTAAGAAGTGTACTTAGCTCGGTGCGGGGGCCCTCCATCCTTGCTTAGCACACTGAAGGTGAATTCACATACTTAAAACTTCAATCAATCAACCATCATATAACAGCAGCAAATATGATAGAACATATCCTCAATTATGTCTCCAAGTCTCAAAATTAATATTAAGTCATACAAGTTCTACATGCATCAATACTTGTCAAGCCTTCAAAGTTTGAGGCTTAAATAGATAGAGTATTTAAAAAACTCATCTAAAATAACTAAAATATTCATAACTATCCTTATATTATCAAATCAAGTCGAATTCATCCATCAGATCCATCCAAATCTAGAAAATCCCACAAAATAAGAGTTTTGACCCAGTTTCTAAGGATCCTCCATAAAGACAGGTCATGTTTGACTGCCTTTGAACGTGCCTATTAAAGCTCAGTTTGAATGGACCAACAGGTGTACTCTTATTCTTAGTACTCTTAGAAATATATCCAGCTCGAGCCCAAGTGTCCTGCACATATGCAAACCATAAGGCCATTACGGGAATTTCTGATGATGTCAAAAAATGCACTTAAATTTCAATTTTTACAAAAACATATAATAATTGAAAATAATAATTTAAATACATGTATATGCATATTTTAGTCAATATAAGATGGATATGATGGTGAATAGATGGATAAGATGGAAAAATAATATGTATTTCATAAACAAAAGAGATCAAAAACAAGGGCCAACACCCCCTTAATGATAACTTTCTTGAACTCTAAGCATGGATTGAAGTTTGGTAAAACTCACTTGTGTGAGAGCCTTTGTAAAGATATCGGAAACTTCATCATTGTCTGAAAAATACTGTACTTCAATAACACGATCATGAATGAGCTTTCCGATGAAGTGTATGTGGAGCTCAATGTGTTTCATACGTTGGTGCTGAACTGGATCTTTACATAGTTGAATGGCACTCTGATTATCACACCAAAGCGTAGTTGGATGTTGTTGATGAAGACAAAATTTAGAAAGGATATGATGAAGCCACATGGCTTCCTTGCTAGCTTCAACAGCACCACAATACTCTCCTTCTACCGAAGAAAGAGAGATGGCACTTTGTTTCCTAGAATACCATGTAATAGGTCCTGAACCAAGAGTGAACACATATCCTGCAGTAGAATTTCAATCATCAGGGTCACCAGCCCAATCAGAATCAATGAAACCAATCAACAATGGAGATGCTCCTGCACTGTAATGAATCCCAAACTGAACTATGCCTTGAATATATCGAAGTATTCTTTTAGCTGCTTTCCAGTGACTTTCATGAGGTTGGTACATAAACCGAGCAACAAGACCAACGAAAAAGGAAAGGTCAGGAAAGGTATGGGTTAGATACAGAATTTTACCAACAATTTGATGGTATAAGGTAGCATCAACTTCAGGGGTAGTACAAGTGACTGAAATTTTGACTCCAGACTAGAAAGGAGAAGGGGTTGGCTTACAGTCTTCCATGTGAAAGTGGCGTAGAAGATTACAAGAATACTTTGACTGAGAAATGGTAATACCTTCTTTGGATTGTAAGACTTGAAGACCAAGGAGATAATGCAAGTGTCCTAATGATCCAGGTGGATATTGGTGTCCACCCACATATTCCACTTGGGGCCCCATCATTGTCTCTTTCAATTTTTCAGTTTCGGTACAACTTACTATTTTTAGCACATTTTCGTGTCCTGAACTTCTGGAGCCGTTTTGAGGCCCTAAACGACATTTTATGGGAAAATCGGGGGCAAAATGGGTCCATTGATTGATGTTTCACACATTCAAATTTTTATTCTTTGGATATATATTTCTAACGAGGTATGGTGCACGTCAAATGGAGATCGTATGCCAAAGTTACGTCCCCGGGAAGTTGAAACACCAATTTACCCAAAAGGGGCCCATAGTTTTGGCGTTTCATCTCCTAGGGTTAGGGTTTGGGATGTTTAGGGCTTTACATTGTTTCTAAATAATAAATAGGCCCTATAGCCTCATTGTAACTCATTTCAGAGGCCGGTATCTGCCACATCTCTTCTCAGAGATAAGCTACCAATGCCTTAGCTAGTTTATTTCCATTCTATTTGTAAGAAAATTTCAGTTCTTCGATATTAATGAAATGAAGTGTTATTTCCATTGCATCTTTGTATTTATGGTTACACGTGTATTATGTTGCATTCCTTCATAAATCTGGATCAGTGGTATCAGATTGTTCTGCTTTTTCTCGATCCTTCTTTGCATGTCCCCAACGAGGTCGGGGTATAAGGAGTTGGGGCTTGATTTGGTTGAACATTTGCAAGATCAGCCTCGAAAACCCTGACAACTTCCCATGGGGGAAAAAAAGAACGATGAGGGAGTAGGAGATCCTATCAAAATATTGCTCGAGGAGGCCCTCGAAAAACAAAGGAACGTGATGATGGATAACTTTTCCCAAATCCTTCAACGACTGCCCACTGGCGATGCATCTGCATCCAACAGCCACTCTGGAGGTGTGACTCCCTTTAAGGTATAAGTAAAATTTGACATTCCCATATTTGAGGGTGAAATATATGCAGATGTCGTAGATAGATGGTTGAATCTATTAGAAGGATATTTATCAGTTCATGAATTTTCCGACCGGGAGAAGATTTTTTTTTCATTCCTCAAAGCTACCCCCCATGTCAAGGACTAGTGGGAAACCTACTGTGAGAAAAAGGATGAGATATAACCCTCTCTGTTCTTAGCCGTACCCACTTGGAATTCTTTTCGAGACGCCATCAAGGAACAATACTATTCTGTGGGGAGCTATGAGGACTGATGGAGAGCTAAACTACCATAGGGTCGTATAACTCTCATCTATTCAAAATGACCCTGCAACCTTCATGATCTGTATCAAATCTGCATGATTCATAAATATGATACTTCGATCCTAGGACCTATGGGTTATGGGCCCACGTATATATATATATATATCGGAGGTAAAACAAATCAACTAATTTTCATTAATCTCGACCAAGACAACAACTGGCCCACATAAACACGTAAGCCGGAACCCAAATAATATTTAATTTCTGCCCGTAACTTATCGGGTCCACTTACACATGTTAACACCTGAGAGTTATTCTCCTCGATCGAACGACAATCACAACCTTCCGCCAGATCTGACGATATTCGCATTCAAATAAGCTCCAACAGTTAAAGCTCCAAGGAACGCGAAATAAGTGGTTTTAAACCACCACATGTCATCTGCTGGGGTGTATCATGCAGCTTTCAACGTTTACTGCTAACAGCGATCAAGCTGTGCGATAACCCTTCATGGTTTTCAAAAAAAACCATCTTCACTGTTCCTTCACTCATGGTTCCAAAATGCATATTTTCACCACTCTTCCACTGTGACTTCAACAAATGGTTCTACATGAGCGCGGGTTCCAAATCGCATCGCAACTTTGGTCACATTAAATCAATACTCATCGCAAATTCCAACCTTATTTGATCTGATGCGATATGCGATGGGGAATATCACAACACAATATCGGCTATCGCAATTTTGTATCGCATCACCAAAACTCTTTCCGCCAAATTCGATGTGCACTAAAATCTTGTGGTTGGATGCAATGAAATCGAGATCGTCCATTCCCATTTCAGATCTGCGATAAGATCTCTACCATCGATCTCCACTTTGATTTGATTCTCAACACTCGGCCTTCTCGTTCAGATCTGAATAATCCACTGCCATTCCACATAGAAATCCACCGATGCGGTTAGATTATAAACTAAATACAATCACTCCTTCTATAATCTGATATTACCCTTGGATCACCATCGACCCTTACAGTGATCGATGGTTGATCAGTAAACTCATAACACACATTTAACTTATAAATCTAAATCATAAATAAATAATTTTCGGACACACAGAAATCCACATAGAAAATATTTCTATTATATACAAACTCTAGATTACAGTCTAAGGCATCTCAACCTTAGCCACAATTTCTCCTACGATTACAATGTGTCATCTCATATTCTATCACGCACACTCTGTCACAAAACACAGACTCTTTATATAGAATTTACAAGAGCGTGGATAATCTAAGATCCATGATTTCGCTCCTTCAACTGCTCAACAACCCCTAAATCTCTCATGGCAGATAATTATAATTAATTTAATTAGTTCCAGCAATTTAGCTCTGTTTTAACCAATTTTTCCCCGATATACAATGATTGTCCACATTTTCCTTTCCACAGCTTCGGATTCCAATTTTTAATAAAGTTTGTTCGGATGGTCCTGCATCAGACTCCCGAGGTACAAAAAAAATTATGACCTCCTAGTCATACGTCTTCTACATCTGTCAACAATTCTACCCACATCCTCTATGGAATTTCCCTTTGTTATCTTCTTGTAACAACATTTTTGAACAATTCTACCCACATCCTCTGTGGAATTGTCCTTTGTGAGCTGCAACAAAACCTCTGCAATAGCAAGTCCTCCCTGCTTCCAGATACCTCACCAAGCTTCTCTCCTCTGAGCCCAATCTTTCGGCATCTCTCTGGTTCTCTCCTCTCAAACCATTTGAGCACTCCTACTCTAGGCTGCTGCAATATTCTCACCTTTCTCTGCTGCTACCTTCACCAAAATATAAAAACCACAAGCTTTACAAATCTTTAACATAACTATACCTCTTCTTCCTCGCATGCAAACTCTTTCTCGCAGGAAATATTTCCCTGCTCTGATACCACTTGATGGAGAGCTAAACTACCATAGGGTCGTATAACTCTCATCTAGTCAAAATTAACTTGCAACCTTCACGATCTGTATCAAAGCTGCATGATTCATAAATCTGATACTTCGTTCCTAGGAACTGTGGGTTATGGGCCCACGTATATGTATATCGGAGGCAAAACAAATCAACGAATTTTCATTAATCTCAACCAAGACAACCACTGGCCCACATAAACACGTAAGTCGGAACCCAAATAAGATTTAATTTGTGCCAGTAACTTATCGGGTCCACTTACACACGTTAACACCTAAGAGATGTTCTCCTCGATCGAACGGCAGTCACAACCTTCCGCCAGATCTGACGGTATTCACATCCAAATAAGCTTTGACTGTTAAAGCTCCAAGGCACATGAAATAAGTGGTTTCAAACCACCACATGTCATTTTTTGGGGTGTATCGTGCAGGTTTCAACGTTTACTACTAACAGCCATCAAGCTGTGTGATAACCCTTCGTGGTTTTCAAAAAAAACCATCTTCACTGTTCCTTCACTCGTGGTTCCAAAATGCATATTTTCACCACTCTTCCACTATGACTTCAAATCATGGTTCGACATGAGCATGGGTTCCAAATCACATCGCAACTTTGGTCACATTAAATCAAGACTCATCGCAAATTCCAACCTTCTTTGATCCAATGCAATATGCGATGGCGAATATCACATCGCAATATCAGCTATCGCGATTTCGTATCGCATCGCCAAAACTCTTTTCGCCAAATGCGATGTGCACTAAAATCTTGTGGTCAGATGTGATGAAATTGAGATCGTCCATTCCCATTTCAGATCTGCGCTAAGATCTCTACCATCGAACTTTCTCGATCTCCACTTTGATCCGATTCTCAACACTCGGCCTTCTTGTTCAGATCTACATAATCCGCTGCCATTCCACATAACAATCCACCGATGTGTAGAGATTCTAAACTAAATGCAATCACTCCTTCTATAATATGATATTACCCTTGGATCACCATCGACCCTTACAGTGATTGATGGTTGATAATTAAACTCATAACACACATTTAACATATAAATCTAAATCATAAATAAAGCATATTCGGACACAGAAATCCACATAGAAAATATTTCTATTATATACAAACTCTGGATTACAGTCTAAGGCATTTAGCCTTAGCCACAATTTCTCCTATGATTACATTGTGTCATCTCATATTCTATCACGCACACTCTGTCACACAACACAGACTCTTTATATAGAATTTATAAGAGCATGGATCATCTAAGATCCATGATTTCGCTCCTTCAATTGCTCAACAACCCCTAAATCTCTCATGGCAGATAATTATAATTAATTTAATTAGTTCCAGCAATTTAGCTCTTTTTAAACCAATTTTGCCGCGTTTTACAATGACTGTCCACATTTTCCTTTCCACAGCTTCGGATTCCAATTTTTAATAAATTTTGTTTAGATGCTCCTACATCAAGGACAAGTACATACAATGGACCATGTTGCGGCAACAAAGGGATCAAGATGTGCATGAGCTGATGAATCTGTTCCATACCCTACACACAAAGTTGGGTATCAAAGATTCAGAGAAACATTTGGTGCTAAATTATCACATTTGTATGCATATATACATTCAAGAGGAAATGGAGTTCCTTAACATCTCCTCACTTGGTACGACATACTAATATGCTGCCAAGATTGAGTAGAAATTCAAGTAGAAGAAGCGAGACTTTGGATCTGCGAATCAAAAGCAAGGAAAAGGTGCCCCCAAAATGCAGAACAAAGGACAAAGCCAAGGCATGGTGGCCCAAGACAACCTGCCAAAGCCACAAGCAAAGAACAACACCGCGAAGCCAAAGAAGTACACGGGAAAGTGGTGTGAGTTCCTTAAGAGCTCCACTCACAACATGAGTGTCGAGCCAAGCAGTCGCTTGTGGCTGATATGGGGGCTTCTGAATTAGATGCATGCTTCGACTCTGAATCAGAACCTGACAAGGGGAATGAAAAATGGAATTGGATTATTGATGTGGAGCCAAATGCCATTGTTGCCACTGCGAAGATCCAGAAGGAGGATCCAGAAGATCCATAGGAGGCGGAGCATCTCTTCCACTCCCAAATGTGGGTAAAGGGTTCCCGGCTACAGTTCATTGTCAAAAATGGGAGCCAAAAGAACCTCATTTCAGCAGATGTCTTGAAGCGGTTGGGCTTTCCAACCACAATGCACCCACAACCATACATCATCGGGTGGCTTCACCAAGGACGGGATCTCTATGTCAGCCAGTAGTGTCACCTTCCCTATAGCATCAAGCCCTTAATGGATGAGGTATTATGTGACATTTCTCCTCTTTCTGATGTATTATTAAGCCAACCATACTTGTGGAAGCGACATGATGTGTATGAGTCACGGCCTCGCATTGTTATTGTTACTTTGGGAAATAAGCTGTACAGGATACCAGAGGTACCACCGCATACCACTATCTCTTTTATTACTGCAAAAAAATGCAGTAAGCTCATTTCCCAAACAAGGAAATTTTTTTCCATGATGATCCACCCCCAGGGCAAGAAGAAGATTGTGGCCATGATCTCCAAACATGGCTCCTCTACACAACAACAATAAATGGACAAGGTTGTGGAGGAGTGTGGGGACATTTTCACCTCACCCATAAGGGTGCCTCTGCAATGTCAGGTCAAGCACCCCATTGATTTGACCCCAGGTGCACCGCTACCCAATGGACTAATCTATCAGCGCTCTGTTCTAGAGAATAATGAAATCAAGAGGAAGATTCAAGAGTTGTTGTAGAAAGGTCACATCTATCCATGTTCATTGCCCTATGGGAGCCATATCATGTTAGTATAGAAGAAGGATGGGACTTCGAGACTCTGTATGGACTATCGGGTGTTGAACAAGATCATTGTCCAGAATAGGTACCCGATACCATGGATTGATGACCTTTTGGACCAACTCAAAGGGGAAAAATATTTCAGAAGATCGAATTGAAGTCTAGGTATCACTAGGTATCAATCGAACCCTCTGATGTGTAGAAGATTGTCTTCAAAGACAAGGAGGGCCTTTTCGAATGGCTGGTCATGCCTTTCGGGTTGACGAATTCTCTCGCAAACTTCATGAGGTTGATGGGCGACATCCTATGGCCATTCACCAACTCATTTTTAGTGGTGTAATTGGATGACATTCTGATCTTCAGCCAGACTTAGGAAGAGCACCTCCACCACATCCGACAAGTCCTCCAAACACTACGGCAACACAAGTTGTGTGCCAATTTGGAGAAGTGAAATTTTGGCATGACCAAGGTTCAATATCTGGGATACATTATTGATGAAAGGGGGGGTGCATGTGGATCCAACCAAGCTCCAAGTCATTTAGGATTGGCCAGTCCCAACCACTCTAACAGAGCTTCACAACTTTCTGGGCCTTGCTAATTTCTACCATGGTTTCGTGTTGGGATTCTCTCATATCACTTGGCCCTTGAGTCAAGTCACCAAGGGAGGAGTGAAAGAAAAATTCTTTTGGTCGGATTATCAACAAAAGGTGTTTGTAGAATTGAAACATCACCTCTATTTTTCCCCAGTGCTCACATTACCAGACTTGCAACAACCATTTGAGATCGAGACAGATGCCTCTCACTATGATATTGGGGCAGTTCTTAATCAATGGGGGCATCCAATGGCATATCACAGTGAGACATTGTCCGACACAGTTTGCAAGTATCCCACTTATGACAAAGAAATTTATTCCATTATGCAGGCTTGTCGACAATGGAAGCATTACATTTTGGGGAAGGAAAAAATCATCCACACAGACCATTGACCCCTGCAGTTCATACAAACACAAGGGAAGCTGCAGAATGATCTCCATCATAAGTGGTCCACATATCTGCAACAATTTCGTTTGAACATCAAGTACAAGAAGGGTAGCACCAATAATGTTGTAGATTGCCTCAGCCAACCACCGATCGTGGCACTAACCACCATTCTCAACTCTTGTGGGAACGAGACTTCTAATTGGCCGCTTCTCTACAAGAGTAATCCAGAATTTGGCCATAGATACAACGCACTCTTGGGGGGTACGAAAGTTCCGAATTTTCACCTCCAAGATGCACTATTATGTCACCTAGGACACCTTTGTGTTCCTTCAAGCGAGCGTGCGAAGATGATATGGGAAGCACACTACAGTCAAGTCGCTAGACATTTTGAGGTTGAGAAAACAATGGCAGTACTGCAAGTATTTCTATTGGTCGAGCCTTCTACAGGATGTCAGGAAGTACATTAGATCCTACACTTCTTGTGCCATTTCCAAACCGACCATCAAGAAGCAAGGCCTCTAAACTCCGTTACCTACCCCTAGTCGACCTTGGGAATCCATCTCCATGGATTACATGTCAGGCCTTCCTTCTACTAAGCATGGAAACGACTATGTTTTCGTGGTCGTCGACAGATTCTCGAAGATGGTCATTATGGCGGCCTGCAAGAAGAATATCACAGCAGAAGCCACTATTAAACTCTTATTTGAATGAGTGTAGGTGCACTTTAGGATCCCACAGTCTATAATATCAGATCGCGATAGCAGGTTCCTCTACACATTTTGTTCCAACCTCTGGTCAATGTTGGACAACAAGCTCACCAAGTCCACATCTTTCCATCCCCAAACTGATGGCCAGACAGAGGTCATCAACAGGATGATTGTACACATTATGCGCATGTACAATTCAAAGCATCCATGCACATGGGATGAGAGCCTCCCCTATGTACAACATAGTTATAACTGGGCTCTCCACAGCTCAACCGGCCACATCCCATTTCAGGTGGGTTTGGGATTCCAGCCACTGTCTAATTGACGTAGCCATGCCATTTGCAGCTACTCAGGCTGATTCGGCTCATGTCCAGTCTGAAGCTGACAAAGCGAACAACTTCATAGAGCGCATTCAACACACCCGCCAACAATTTCATGACATATTGGACAAAGCCAATGCTAAGTACAAGCAACGCCATGATCAACATTAGGTGCCACACAACTTCTAGGTGGGCGATAAAGTGTGGCTACATTTGTAGAAGGAGCACCTCACTGGACCCCACCACAAGCTACACCCACTCCGATATGGGTCGTACACCATCACCAAGGTTGTAGGGAACAATGCCTTCAAGCTCATTATTCCACCATTCCTTGGTCTGCACCCAGTATTCAATGTGGATCGCCTTTGTCCTTACTTCCCACCTCTACTGGACACCTCTGACAATCCAGAACAAATCACACCAATAGAGTTAAACCCAGACTGCATGGAACAAGCCACCACATATTGTATCATGGACATGAAAATCAAGAATAATCTCCAACAGAATATCCAACTGTATTGGGTTGTCAAAGCTGGCCAACTCCTGCACTAAGGCAAGTGGTTCACCAGGGACCAAGTTCAGCGGAATTTTCCTCATCTCATGGAGGAACTCAACGTAATGGGGACCATTACTTCCTAAGGGGGGAGGAATGATCCAGGTGGATATTGGTGGCCACCCGCCTATTGCACTTTTGGCCCCACCATTATCTCTTTTAGTTTTTTAGTTTCGGCACAACTTACTATTTTTAGCAGTTTTTCAGGTCTTGAACTTCCAGAGCCGTTTTGAGGCCCTAAACGACGTTTTTTGGGAAAACATGAAGCAGCATCGGTCTCGGATATATCTTTCTAACAAGGTATGTTACATGTCAAACGGAGATTGTATGCCAAAGTTACGTCCCCAGGAAGTTGAAACACCAATTTACCCAAACAGGGCCCATACTTTTGGTGCTTCATCTCCTAGGATTAGAGTTTTGGATGTTTAGGGTTTTCCATCATTTCTAAATAATAAATAGGCCCACGAGCCTCATTGTAACTCAGTTCAGAGGCTGGTAGCCACCACATCTGTTCTCAGAGATAACCTACTAGCGCTCTAGCTAGTTTATTTCCATGATATCTGTAACCAAATTTTAGTTCTTTGATATTATTGAAATGAAGTGTTATTTCCACTGCATCTTTGTATTTATGGTTACATGTGTATTCTATTGCATTCCTACATAAATCTGGATCACCTACGTTTGTCATTTAAAACTTATTTTTGAGGCTAGACTTCACATGGTTTATATGGTTGGGATCACTACCAGTAAGGATAATATCATCAACATAAAGAACAAGGATGGTGAAGGACTTACCCACTTTCTTGGTGTAGACATTGTTGTCATAATGACACCTAGAAAAGCCATTATATAATAGAGATCTATCCATTTTTGCATACCAAGTCTAAGTATCTTGTTTGAGACCATAGAGAGACTTCCTAAGGCGACAAACAAGGCTAGAGTCATTTTGGATAAAGCCAAGGAGTTGTTCCATGTATATATCTTCATGCAAATCTCCATGTAAGAAGGCGGATTTAACATCCATCTCATGGACTTCCCATTTAAAGGAGGTAGAAAGGGAAAGAACAAGGTGGATAGAATTCATTTTGGCAACAGGGGAGAATCTTTCAGTATAGTCAATGCCTTCAACTTATGAAAATCCTTTAGCAACAAGACGAGCTTTATGTCTATCTTCTCTTCCATCTGGTCCAAACCTTTTTTTTTAAACCCATCTGCATCTGACAAGTTTTCTTCCTTTTGGAAGAGGAATAAGATCCCAAGTATCGTTTGCTAAAAAGGAACAATATTCTTCATTCATAGCTTCATACAAATCTAGATGACCTGAATCTTCTTCAAAGTTTTGTGGATCAGGACTTTCTAGAATTTGAGCCAATAAGGAAGAGGCTCTTTCAAACTGAGAACGTGTATGTCGTCGATCTGCAGGGTCACCTGCAAGAGAACTTGCTGCATCACGAGTAGATGAACCCGTCTTGGAAGCTGTGGAGTGGAATGAATATCTTCAAGAGGTGTAGGAGGATTGTCATCCTCGCTATCATATCTAAACTAGAAGGAATGCTATAAAAAATAGAAGAGATAGAGAGAGGTGGCACATATGTCGAATCAAGTTCGTAGGCCAAAGGTGGCACACCTGCCGAACTAGGCTCGTAGACCGATATATTTTCATCAAATTTTACATCTCTTCCAATGATTATATTTCTGGATTTTGGTTGAAGAAGTCTATTTCCTTTGACATCTTCAGAATATCCAACAAAAATGCATTTTTCACTCGTGGGTTCTAAGCCTTTATGTTTCGCATCTGGAATATGGGCCCAAGCATCACTTCCAAAAACATGAAAGTGACTTATATCTGGTTTGATTGAGCTCCAGGCTTCTTCTAGAGTTACATTCCTTAAAACCTTAGTAGGAGTGTGATTTACTATGTAATTTGCATAGTTAATTGCTTCTGCCCAAAAATTGAGACTAAGTCCTTTAGATTGAAGCATACAATTAGCCATTTATTTTAAGGTGCGATTCTTCCTTTCAGCTACACCATTTTGTTGTGGAGTAAATGGAACAATATGTTGCAATTGAATGTCATGCTCAGTGCAAAAGTTGATAAATTTGTTGCTAACATATTCTCCTCCATTTTCTGATCTTAACTTAAGAATTTGATGTCCAGATTGTTTCTGAACAAAGGCCTTAAAGGCCAAGAACATGTTAAAAACTTCACTCTTGAGTTTTAAGAAGTATACCCAAGTGTGTCTAGAAAATTCATCAATGAAAGTTAAGAAGAACTTGCAACCAGATAAAGAAACAATAGGAAGTGGACCACATAAATCATTGTGCACAAGCTGCAAAGGGGTTGAAGCATGCCAAGAGGCATGTTTGTCAAAACTATCCCGATGATGTTTTCCGAGTACACATCCGGAGCAAACACCATCTCGGAAATATACCATTGGAAGACCTGTCACCATATTTTCTTTACATAGAGTTTGAAGAGAGTGATAGTTTAAGTGACCAAATCGCTCATGCCAAAGTTTTCTCACTTCATCATTATGAGAAACAAAAATGGAGGGAAGACATGATCACCCAAAGTCATCAAACTTATACAAACTTGTGGAATCATCAGTAATGCCAGTAGCTAAATTATGTCTAGGATCTTTGAGTTCCTTGATTACAACATCATGAGGTGATAATTCTACTATTTTCCCTTCACCTGAATGAGTTATCTGATAAACAGAAAGAAGGTTGCATGACAAGGTAGGAACACATATTACATCATTAAATTGACCATTATCTAGATGAATGGTTCCAAATCCTATAACACTAAGATATCTATCATCACCAACATTAATATGCTTCGTGTTACAATCATTTAAAGAAGAAAACATGGCTTTATTTTTGGCCATGTGGTAAGAAGCTCCAGAATCAATGAGCCACTCATGAGAATGAGAAGAAGAGGATACATTTAATGCATAACCAAATGCTTGAAAACCACAATAAGAAAGTGTCATTCCTAAAGATGAAGTTGAAGAGGTCTCCAAATTGATGTGGTGCTTCTTCATTGCTTCTTCCAAGGCTTTCATCTTCTTAAAACATTTGGACTCTACATGGCCATCACGATTACAAAAGTTGCAATGTCTATATGTTTTATTCCCTTTATTTTTAGTTTCCTTATCAGTTTGGTGAGTTGCTTTTTCAGTTTGCGGCTGAAATTGCTTAGGACCCTTGTTTGGTTTAGGACCATACTTTTTAGGATACTGATTCTTGGGATTCTTTTGATATGGTTGTTTTTGGGATGTTAAGGCTTTCTTACAAACGTTTCCAGAAGTGATAAGACCAAGGTGTAAGATTTTTTCTTTTTCTCTTATCAAGGAATCACAAAAGGCATCAAAAGAGGGGTTCTTGTTGGTTGTTCCTTGAGAAATGATGGCTTATCTAGTGGAATGGAAGGTGGAAACAAATAAAGAGTATGCAGGGCCAAGCTTAGCAAGAATGGAATAGATGAGGCTACCATCTTCCTTTTTTACCTTACAACCTTCTAAAAGAAGTCTAAGGGTCTTGAATTTGGACAAAAAATATTTTAATAGAGGAGAAATTATTGGGGTCAAAAGTAAGCAACTCATTTTCAAGTTGGTGGGCCCTGATTTCATTTTGAATGCCAAAAATAGTATTTTTCTTTTTCAAGGCTTCATCAGGGGTGTCGATTTCAAGGATATGAAATCAAAGATCTTAAGCAATGGACATTCCTATCAACCCTCGTGCTTGATCTTGTTTATTTTCCCATTTAGCGGCATAATATACATCGGTAGGTTTAGTTTCTTTTCATGTGGCTATTCTATAAAGCCCTTTACTTCTAAGTAAATCTACCATGTGAGGTAGCCATTGGAAATAATTGGTGTTGTTAATAATAACTGGGCATGCACTTTCCATTTCTTTTAAACTGAAGCTGAAAAGAGCTGAAACTAACTACTCCAATGGAAATATCTCGAAAAACTAGGCTGATTAAAAAAAAACGGCTTGAAAAATGACTTCCGGATGAAGAAGTTATGCCTTTTTGAAAAAAAGATTTGTAGATGCCAAATAGTTACGGGAATAACAAAAAAAATTTACAAAAAGAAGCTTGAGAAAGATACTTGAACCCAAGACCTCTATTCTCATAAACTAACTTTACACCAAGTGAGCTAGTAAAAATATTTTGTAATTGTTTGAAAGTTGCGTGCTTTTTCCCACAAAAAAAAGACAAAATCCGTGCAAAAAAAAAAAACAAACCTTACGACTTAGGTTTTCAGTTAGCCTTACCAGCAACTATCTATTTTTTCACTATTTCTGATTTCCCGAGATCGCACAAAGACGCGGGGAAAGAGCATACGTAGCAAAAAAATCCCATCTTCCTGATTCTCATTTGCCAAGATCGCACACATCGCATAACAAAGAGCATACACAGACAAGAGGGTATATATCCAGCAATAGAAAAAAATATAAATCGAAATAAACAGAGGGAACCAAAATAAACAAAATGATTAATAAATATAACTGCAAAATAGATACTTTATACCTCCAGATCTAAAATGACATAACTTGGGAAACCAGAAACCTTTTCGCATGAAACGAAAGGGGTTCCTCATTGTAACAGACACACCGGACACAACAGAGTAGTTCTCCAAGCCCAAAAAATTTCAGAAATAGTAGATCTAGAAAATGGCAGTCGCATGCAGTCAAATCGACTTCGGATTTGGATCAACAATGGATGCGGCCCTCAAAATAGCTCTGATACCATGTAGGAATTTATAGGTTAAGTTCCTTAGATCAAACACCAAAGGTTTCCAATCACAAATCAGTACACCAGTATATCACATGGTTAAAACCCTCGAAGAGGGAAACAGTCCACGTCCTAAGCGAACACGGCCACTTCAGGCAATTTATTAATATAAAAAGAAAGTTTACATATGTTTCTCTCATAAACGGTTACCAGAAAAATGACCCTCCATGCTCTTTAAATAGAGATCATGGACCAATTGGGTGCTAAGCCACAGATCAAGTGTCTTTAATACCGAGGAGAGAGTGAATCATCGGATCACTACAAATCTTGACCGTCGGATTATAAGTTACAAATGTACATAGTAAAGAAACACACTTTACCTAACTCTACACTAGAGCAAGTTATACTTAACTATTTCCTATGTGTGGGAATATCCTAACAAAAGTTGCTTCTGTGTCTGAGGACAGATGGACTGCTATGGAGGATAAGTACAAGGCCGCGATGGAGGACTTGCAATCAGGATTGCAAGTGTTACAGCTGAAGATGGACACTTTACGAGTGAGGCCGGTACAAGAGAGCCTCCCAACCACCACAGTCATCACAACGTCCAAGAGCAAAATCTGCCCCTTCCCGGGCGTATCCGTGACACTGGAACAACCAGAGCTGTGCGCGCAGGTGAAAACCTACCCTAAGGTTGGCATTGACCTCGCAAAGCTGCCCAGTGGAAACCTACACGCTCTCCACATATTTATTTCTGCTGAGCTGCAGAGAAAGGAGGCGCGTACACTGCAGCTAAGTGAAGTTGAGCAGACTGCAACCATGACAATAGGAAAATTGATCAGGCACAAACAGTGCACAATGCCGTTGTGGTTCAGCGCATGAAACTAGAGAACCTCATTGATATATTTTGCTGAGAGATTCCAAAAGTATTCAACTCGGAATTCACCACATCACAAGAGAAGATTGAAATCCTGGTTGCCGCACTCAAAGCTTCCAAATCCAAAATGCAGACAGTGAAGCCATAATTTGAATAGAAAATTGCTGCATTGCAGGCTAAGCTACAGTCTTAGACTCCCACGGAGGTGTGCACACAACGGGCCACTCTAGTTAATGATGCATCTACAAGTATTTCAACCAATATCAACAAAGGCTTAGAGCTACTATAGACCGCCATGGGACTGTGGACTTCTGTGAAAATAGATCCACTTCTCAAAAATATTACTCAGGTGTTGCGTGCCAAAGAGCAAGAGTTCGATGATCTACAGGAGGCCTTTCCCACGTTCATTCCAGCCTAGTGCATGGACCACCTTCAGACCACTTAGGCACTACATGATGAGGTCGATGAGTTCCACCAAAAGAATCATATTTTTATTGGTCACATGAAGCCATGGGAGGACGACGAAATGAAATTATCTCAAGACCTGGATGTTGCAGTAAGAAAACTCAATCAAACCTTCCAAAGTGTCATCTTGGCCACAGAAGGGCTAACTTTGCAAAATCTAGTAGAGATCGTGCAAAGCACAGTGGACCAAAGTGTGGGTGTCTTGGCGCCCTTTGTTGTTTCTATTGAATACCTGTAGTAAAATATGAAGAACCCAATGCCATTGTAACTTAGGAGGAGTCACAAGATTGTGTTGGGAGCCTGTTGGAGCGGGGTCCCCTATGTCTGAGCTTTGAAGACTATTTTGATATATTTTTGTAAATATTTTGTAAGTTTAGTCATGTGCAGCACAAGTCAAGGGGCTTTGGGGCGGGTCAAAGCCCCTAATGAGTTGTAATGGGTAAAAAGGGTAGAACTAGGGGACGCAAACCAGGGTTTGCAGACCATAGATGAGCGCAGGCTAAAGATATAAATAGGAGTCTAGATCGAGTCAAATAAGTTAGTTTCTGGATCAGAATGAATGTTTCATGATAGATCTAGCTAGTTTTGATATTTTGTACAAATTTGTCTCGGTAAAAGGCTCCTACTGGATGTGTGCGCGAAGACCTTAGTCCTGTTGTGTGCGGACCCCACTAGTTATGTGCACGGGTGAACTAAAGGCTATATATGGAAGATTGGAACTGTTTATAAATAAAGGACTGTTGTTGTTGATATCTAAGTCTGAAATGCATATGTTGTTTACTTTATGATTATTTATGCATAATATTTATGATTACTGTGTTGTCTATCGATTGCGCAATTGTATCTGACTTTATATGAATGATTATTGAATGGATCTAGTATAATTGGGCTTACTAAAATTGCGTTAAGGGTTATTACGTGGATTTAAAACTATTTTTGGCCTGGGGGCAAGGTATTCTGCACAATTGACGTGAATCTGTCTATTAAGGGTTTCCTAGTTAGGGCCTATGTTACGTAGGTCTGTTTATGATTTGTTTAGATCTAAAGGCACCCACATCACTTAATTCACTCTCATAGTGTGGAAACCTGGTGAGACTTTGACTTGCGTAAGCAGGTCACCACCGAAAGGGCCAGTAGTAAGAGGGTTTTGTTTTCAAACCTGGGTTAGGACCCCTCAAGCCAACACTATTGTATGTGTTAAGTACATGAATTTTTGGTGTGAAGGTTGCTTCTTAATGGTGAGTGTGCAATATTGATAAAGCCCTTGTGTGTTTATTTATTTTTTGTCAAAGTGATCTCAAATTTGAGGGTTTGTGTGTGTTAATTAGGTGTCTTTCATTTATATCAAAGAATTTTTTGTTTATTCCTTTAAAGCAAAAAATTATTTCTTTGGTCTAGGAAGTTTTCCTCTTGAATCTTTTTCGATTAATGGTTAGGGTTGTAGGGTTTGAACATTTAAGTTTTTTTTAAATATTTATCTCTTTACAACAAGCATACTTTGATCAAAATACATATAATGTAACTATGTGAAGGCGCTAATCTACCTGTGTAAATTATTACATTTAAACTACATTCCTTGCTTTGTTCAGCATTTGCTTACTATAGTCACTAAGTATAGGAATCATTGCTTAATATTATATGGATTCAAGATTGTAAAATAAATATCTTTTTTTATGTTGAATTCATTTATACACAGGAACATTTTTGACACAGTGTTGAATGTTCAGAGAATATATAAATAGAGTACACCTTTATGCGGTTCTCTCTTATTGAAACGCAAGAGTTCAAAATTTTGATAAGTTTCCCATTGGCTTTCGCAATTCATTTACATTTGACATGACGCAATGATTTAGGATTTCTTTTACCTTTGCCTAAGTTGAATTTTTCCTTTCCGCACTGCTTGATTTTGTACTTGATATCATAACATTTATTTTTTTATTAAGGAGTAAAAGATTGTCGAGTATAGAAATAAATTCATTCTAGTACAGGAACATAATTATTCGAGTACAAGCACAAATTTATTATAATACAAAAACAAATTTTCTCTAATTTCCTAGTACGTGAATTGAAGTACAGGAATAGGGTCATTCTGGTACAGGAACAGAACTGTTAAAACATGTAAATGAATTCACTCTATTTTCTAGTACATGAATAGATTTGTTTTTCTAATCTTTTTAGTTTTGCAATTGATTTATTGATTGGCATGAATTCTAAAGTATTTTTCCAATTCAAGTCTTTGACTGTTATTTCCTGAGTGAGAGTCCAATTTCCAGAGTGGTGTGTGGTGCCATTGTATTAACTAGTGGTGTGAGAAGTTTCTACATAAACTAGGGTTTTGTTTTGTAGATTGATGAAGTCCTTCTCTGGAATTTCCATTGTTGCATCTTGAAATCCACAGACCTCAGATTGAAAATTAAATTTTGGTCCATTATTCAAACATATACTACACCCAACATTTTGGTGTTATTTCTGGGGAGGCGATTGAGGGATAGGGCCTTAGTGATCTGTTATTATCTTTTCCTTTTCTTACAAATGAATTTTTAGTGTGATTTTCTTGCTTGCTAAAGCATACTAGATGGTATTGCGAGAGAGCTCACAAGCCTAGTTTGTTTCCTTTCATGCAAATGAGTTTTTATGTTTTTTGGGTGTTGTAAGAACCCCCCCATATGTTAATCCATGCATTAACATGATCTTCCAGCGAGCAGAAGAAAAATGATCAAATGCTTGAAAAAATATGCACTCTGGGAACATTCTCAGATCTTGGCAGCAGCTCGCATCTTCACTTCCCAGGAGGAACAAATCTAGGCAGAATTCAATAGAAGATCCATATTTTCAGATGTGATAAAGGAACAAAATACCCATGATCCATCCCTTCAAGAAGCTTGAGATGCTTTATTTTAATACCTATTTCAATCTAATGAGGAAATTAATGAATCATGGATCAAACTTGATGAGTAGGAAGAGCCATTGGAAAAAAAGAGTGAATATTTCTTGACATGTCTATCACAAGATCCATCCTGCACTCAAGAAAGTGATCAGAAGTCTTGGGAATTCTGACATGATATGACAGAGGAGAGTACACTACTAGTTACTAATGAAATAGAAGACCAAGAATATGTGAGTTGTTGAAAAGTGTAACTAGGTTTGGTCTTCATATTGACTGTCTAATTATGTATTTATGTAATAAAGAAGAAAAAGATAATAAAATTTGTTTTTGAGCTTGCTTCATGGGCTTCATAAGCAAGGATTTTATTATAGGTCAAATACTTCTTCTTGATGTCTTTTAGGATTTTTCATCTTGTCATAAATGTATTAATTAAGAGTCATGTATATGAAGTGTCAAATTTAGTGATGTATGCCTCAAAGACCTTGTCAAATCAGCTTGAAGACATGGCTCAATAATGGTGATACTAATGCTCATATTAGCATAATACTCGATGTAAATACTCTTCAATACGACCTACAATACGTTGGAAGATCTCCTCTACAAGTCGGATTATATACCCTTGATCAAGTTGGCCTCATAACTAAAGTACGGGTCGGCTCATTTACAGACAGGATCAACTATATAAAGGAGTATGCTGATTCATTTAGACACAAGGAAATTCAGATGAGGATCTATGATATAAGTACAAAATAATATCTATAATTAATGTGAATTTTAGGACTGAAATGAAGTGCAGGTAAAGGAGGAAGGATGAGACATTTTAGTGACGAATTTGTACCTTGGAAAAGTCTATAATAAATGAGAAGAGAATTATAAGGTACAACACGAAGTATAGAATATCATCAGCACGGAGAATAGGCCTCACACATCCCAGTCAAGAGCCTAAATAATACACAACATTAAGGAAAGGGTTACCACAACATAAAAAAGGTGACTGTAGTGTAAAGGACTACTACAAGGATCTCGAACTTGTGTGCAACAAGAAGATAACATAAATACAACAAGTTTATATGGTAATTCAAGTTGTTCTAGAATCAATAAAGGATGAAGAATACAATTAGAGACTGAGCTCTCTATTCCTAGAGTAGATAGGTGCAAAACGGTGCAAGACGGTGAAGGAAATAAGGATCAGCTTAAAGAGTCAAGGAAGAAATAGTGACAAGGTCCTGGAGGCATACAAGGATCAAGGGTTTGTGTCATGTCCATGGTACTTGTGAACTGAAATTCTATAAGAATAATTTCTTGCGGGTTTTCCTCTCCAAAAGGGAGAGGTTTTAGCCCTGGCTCAAAGAGCGCAAATTTGTGTCTTGTGCATTTTTGTAATTGACTTGATGAAATACATAATAAGCTAAGAAGAAAGACATAAGTAAAATAAGTAAGCTCACAATTAATTATCAAGTAGATAATTTGAATTAAACCTAGCCCTGCCTAATTCTTAACATGGTATTAGATCTAAGGTTTTGAAGACAAAGGGATACTTGACATGAAGACACTTAAGGATCAAAAAAAGAAAAAATAAAATTCAAAGTCTACATTGAAAAGTCAAATCAGTTTGCAAGGAATATTCTCAAGCCATCTCAAGAAGACCTTCAAAGGATCCACTCATCAAGGAGATAATATTTTCCATCAAATATTTATGACATTGATGAAATTTTTGGAAGACACATCATCAAGCACCATCCAACATTATCTAACACCTTTGAAGACATCATCATTCTGAATACATCCTTTATCATCAAGAATTCAAGGTCACCTACGTTGGAGATTTCAATCTAAGGAGTTAATGTAATCATCAAGGAATCTTATAGAAGGATGAAGTCACTCTACTCAAGTAAGTATTTCTATGACCTCTTTGAATGTATCAAAATGACTTATTGCAAAGAGAGCAACAAATTGGTTGGGTCATAAAACTTCAGTACATGGAAGAAGATGACAAATTTGAATCTAATTGAAGATGAATTTATGGGCTATATCAAAGGATCTACATCTCAACCCTGAAAAGAAGATGCTCCAACTCATTCCAAGTACATGAAAGGAGAAATGAGAGGCCATAGGATTCTCATAGAATCCATTAAGGACTCACTCATATCATTTGTATCAAAACTAGAAACTCCAAAAGAAATATATGAGAAATTGGTGGAGCTATTCTCCGTGAGTACTGCAGGAGAAGTAATATCTTTGAGACAAGAACTATACAAGATGAAATTTTCAAGAGAGGAAGGAATCACTACATGTTTTATGATGATTTCTCAAATACGAGACCAGTTGCAGGAATTGGGAGAAGTATTGTTTGATAGTGAGATTACTACAATGGTTTTGAATGCTCTACTAGAAGAATGGTGAAACTTCACTCCAAGCTTATACGGGAAGAAAGGAGAAACACCATTTTAGGATAGAAGAAACAATATTGAAATCCAAAGCTGATACAGGATCAAGTGAATGGAATCAAGCCTTTTCAGTCATGTCCAGGAAGAAAGGAAGATTCGGTAAATTTGGTCCTCAAAATAAAAGAATAAATATGGACAAAGTACGATTATTTGGATGTAATTAACTTGGGCATTATAAAAGGGATTGTCCTAAATCTGGAAAGGAAAAAAGGAAAAATGAAGAAGCCCATGTCACAGATGAAATGGAAGAACCCAATGCAAAGAAATATAAGAAAGAAGAAGTGAAATACCTCTATTATGATTGATATCATCTCCCTCTTTAAGTGATTTATGTTGGTTGTAAAATAGTATGATAGGAAGCATTGTATATTAATAGCATCATGATAGACGCATCGCAGGAGCACTTGTCTTAGAAGAAGTAGCTCTTTGGAACCTCATTGATAACAACATTGATGGAAGATATTCATTTGGATCAAGGGTCATCTATGAAACAAGTGTTGGCACTTTCTAATGGAGTCCTCCATGGATTCACTGATTAGAAAGAAAGAAAAAAGTTTCATCGGAAATTCTATCTTGCAGAATTTTTGGATTATGATATGATGACATATTGATGAAGCAGGTCAAGGGAATGAAGTTCTTAATTCTAAGGAAATTATTGCAGGATGACTCAAATGGATAAGATAAGTTTAATATATTCTAATACTAGATGTTGTGAATTCATGTCATATGGTTGCAGGGGATGGACTTCTATCTTTAGAAGTATGATCAAATAAAGGAGGATCTCTTCCAGTACACAAGTTTTCGTTAACAGATGAAATCATATATATCCTCATATGGAATATGACGTGGTTGTATACAAACAAGGAATTTCATGTTGGAAGGTCCTGGGAATAAATGAAACATTTGGATAAAGAAAGGAAGAGATCACGAAGTGCAACCATGTCAAGAGGTGGTTATCATTCAGAAGCCAAGAAGATGTGACCAAGATATCCCCTGGGAAGATATGTAGACTCTAATAGAAGTCTCGTTAAGAAGAAGACCCTCGAAAAATACATATCTTTAGGAGATGTGTCAATCTAAAAAAAGGATGTTGATGCCTACAGGAAGATGTCATGGTGAAATATCATCACTGAGGTAAATTTTGATTTAAAATTTCTTATGTATATTTTTATCTGGATAAGTTTATGCAAGGCTGCCAACCATATGGAAGGATGTAATATCTTTGGGAGATGGTGTTATCACCAAAAATCGATCATCTAGCCATTCCTCACTAGATGGATTGAATTACACCATGTAAGACCAATTTTACCATTGTAAAATTGCTTTCACTATAAGAAATAATTTAATAAACCATATTTTATTAAGTTATTTATGGTTAAAATAAGAAACCCCATGAGGAATAATTAATTAAATTCTTATTAAGTTTGATTTTCCTCTAGGAATAATCAATTAAACCATTGTTGAAATAATATTCCTGGTCATATTTAACCCAATTATGAGAAATAATTAGATAAATCCTTATTTTTCTTATTTTTCTCTAGGAATAATTAATTAAAATAGTATTTAGTTATTATTCCTTCTTAAATTTGACTAAATCACCTAGGAATAATTAAACAAATCATTATTTGTTTATTATTCTTTAACGACATTCTTGAAATGATAATGAAAACATTTATGTGTTTATTACTTCTAAATAAAGGTATTTAACCAATTTAAATACTTTTTCCCTCCAATAAAATATAATAAAATATTCCAATCAATTAGATCTAGAACTTGGTTAATAATATTTTATTATTCTCCACTATCGAGGACAACTCAATATTTTGTTATAAATAGGAGGGTTTTTCTATTCATTCTTCACTTTGATCATTCTCATTGTTGCTGTCATTTTCTTTTGATTTGAGCTCCCACTTGAGTTCGTCACATATTTGGGTTTTCTACATCATTAAGAGAGAGAGACTCACGAAGCTTAAGCATTGACGACAACAAAGAACCCATCCCATTGAGGGGGGCTGGTAACACTTACTTGTTTCCTTCCCCAGGTGTTACATAATATAAGAAATCATTCTTTAAACTTGTCTTTTCTGTTGGCTAGTTGGAGTTATTTTTCATTGGTTATTATTTTATTTTGTTGTTTAACTACTTTTATTGCATACATTTGGGTTTTTGCGGGATTTGTTTAAATTTTCTATTGTAGATCTAAAGGGTTTTACAGCCATTTTTTTTTTAGGGTTATTCGTCATCCATAGATTAAGTAAGGTCTTTTTGGTACACTTGCCGAAACATTTTACTCTAACATATGGTTCGAAGGAAAGCAGCATGGTATAAAGGTTGACTAGATGAGAAAGATTGATAAATCAATTTCTGGTAGATGACATGACTCGTGGATGAAAGTGATGCATGATATGTGCCCTATGAAGCTAAAGTTAAAGATTCCTCAATATCGAAATCCATGACATTGAGGGGAGGAATTCTTCATGAGAATCTGAGTGTCTCACCATTGTTGTTGTAGGTCCCTGGTTAAGAGGGAGCCTGGTGGTAAGTTTCTTACTTTCCGAAATATTTTACACTAACATATGGTTCGAAGGAAAGCAGCATGGTATAAAGGTTGACCAGATGAGAAAGATTAATAAATCAATTTATGGTAGATGACATGACTCATGGATGCAAGTGATGGATGATCTATGCCCTATGAAGCTAAAGTTAAATATTCCTCAATATCAAAATCCATGACATTGAGGGGAGGAATTGTTCTTGAGCATCTAGGTGTCTCACCATTGTTGTTGTAGGTCCTTGGTTAAGAGGGAGCCTGGTGGTAAGTTTCTTACTTCGTATAAACTAGGTAATTCCTAAGAATGAGCTTAGGTACATTCCTTGTAAAGGAATGAGTACATTCCCTTGTGGAATAGGTCCTCCATGGCTGAGAGGGAAAGATAGACATATCATTCTGGTCTTCAAATGGGAAGACGGAATGGAGGATTAGGTAATCATCTGGCATCTAATACTCTTTGAGAATGAGATAGGGAATTCAAGATAAGAGTAGTCGTGGAACAATATTGTTTGAGTGCTAACCACCCAAGATAATAATAGTCCAAGAATGTCATACTTTGGAACACACAAGTGGAGTATGTACCTTGGAGAGGCAATGACGATGGTGTCTATAAGTCATGTGCCTCGCCAGCATTGTAGCCCATCATCTCATTGAGAGATGGGGTTGTTAGTCAAGGCCATGCACTAGGACAATGTTGGTTGAAATGATGCTATACAGATGTGATTACCAATATAATTCTTCTTATGAGATTCTTCGTATTGAAAGTAACCATGTACCATTATGAATACCTCCCCAGTTAAGAGGGATTGTTGAAAAGTGTAACTGGTTTCGGTCTTCATATTAACTATGTAATTATGTATTTATTTAATAAAGAAGAAAAATATAATAAAATGTATTTTTGATCTTACTTCATGCGTTTCATAAGCAAGGATTTTATTATAGATCAAATACTTCTTCTTGATGTCTTTTAGGATTTGTCATCTTGTCATAAATGTATTAATTAAAAGTCATGTATATGAAGTGTCAAAGTTAGTGATGTATGCCTTAAAGACCTTGTCAAATCATCTTGAATACATGGCTCAAGAATGGTGATATTACTGCTCATATCAGCATAATACTCGATGTAAATACTATTCAAGATGGCCTACAATACATTGGAATATCTCCTATACAAGTCAGCTTATATACCCTTAATTAAGTCGGCCTGCTTAATTACAAAAATGATCAACTATATAAATGAGTCTGCATATTCATTTAGACATAGGGAAATTTGGATGAGGATTTATGATATAAGTACAAAATAATATTTGTAATAAATGTGAATTTCAGGACTGTAGTGAAGTGCAAGTAGAGGAAGGATAAGACATTTTAGTGAAGAAATTATACCTTGGAAAAGTCTGTAATAAATGAGAAGAGCAGTATAAGTTACAACATGAATTATAGAAGATCATATGCATGGAGAATAGGCCTCACACATCCTATTCAAGAGCCTAAATAATACACATCATTAACGAAAGGGTTACCATAGTATAACAAACATGACTGTAGTGTAAAGGACTACAACAAGGATCTCGGACTTGTGTGCAGCCGAGAAGGTAACATAAGTACAACAAGTTTATATGGTAATTCAGGATGTTCTAGAATCAAGAAAGGATTAAGAATAAAATTAGAGACCGATCTCTCTAGTCCTGGTGCGGATAGGTGCAGAATAGTGTAGAACGGTGAAGTAAAGAAGGATCAGCTTAAGGAGTCAAGGAAGAAGTAGTGACAAGGTCATGGAGGCATACAAGGATCAATTGTTTGTGTCATGATCATGGTACTTGTCAACTTAAAGTCTATAAGAAGAATTTCTTGTAGGTTTTCCTCTCCAAGAGGGAGAGGTTTTGGCCCTAGCTCGAAGAGCCTAAATTTGTGTCTCTTTTGTTTTGGTAATTGACTTTATGAAAGACATAATAAGCTAAGAAGAGAAGACATAAGTAAAAGAAGTAAGCTCACAAGTAATTATCAAGTAGATAATTTGAATTAAACCTAGCCCTACCTAATTCTCAACATGAAATTCATTGAAAATTGGTTCCAAACACTTGTCAGCACACAATATTCCTCCATCATTCAAAACCTCTTGGTACCATCTCAATTAAAGTAGTTGGTTTCTCATAGTCTAGTATGTCTTGAAGTTTATTCTTTAAAATTGAGTGTGAGTATATTTATCATTTTTTTATGCACATGGCTACATTGAAAGTACTCCTACACTTGAAGGAGATTTTCCTGTCTTTAAATTAGGGTATGGTGGTATAAAAACGACAAATAAAAATTCCATTTGGAATAATTTTTTTATGGCAACACTGTTAAATTTCAATTCCTAAGGTACAACTATTGAAATTTCTATCATAATGCACTCTTGTGGTAAGACTTGTCAGAATAAATTCACTCTTAATGCCACACATTTTATAAAATGACTTTGATTATTAACCGATATTATTCATTGAGTCAATTAGGGGGATTGTTATTGTTATACCTTCCATTAATAAGCCTAAAAACCTACTTATGGCCTACTCATTCTAACAAACTACCATCTAAGAAACCTTTTCAAGTTTCTCTTCGAAGGTATTGATGAAAATCCTCCTATGGTGGACCTCTCCTATAAAACCCTAATGAGATTTCATGCAAACCATAGCATGATTAACTCAAGGAATATTTTGGTCATTATCTGAGATTATTTCTTTACAATGAGCCTTTAGGGTAGAAGGACCAACCAGTAAAGATTAGTAATTAAAAACTTTTCATGCCATCACGTGCTCTTAAGGAGCAGATTTTCCTCCCCACATATTAAGTAACCTATTTGAGGTTAATCATAATCAGAGTTTTTTTAACATAAAGGAATTAATTGAGGGATAGGTGGTCTCATTATGAGCTGACCTACTATGATCACGGGTACAAACGAGAATGACATTATCACTACTCGTTACCAAGCCAGAGTAATGGCTTTCAATTGAAAAGTTGGAAGACAAGAGATCTCATCACAATTCAGTTTGTTCATTCTTGTTATCTCTTGTGAATGGCACTGTCGTTAGTTAGTTACCAAGCCAGGATAGTGGCCTTCAACTGATCTCTAAACCAAAGTAAATACTTTTTAAATGACTCTGAATCTATTTATAATAGATGGGACATGGGAATTTCATTGGCTTAAAAGGCATCCATGTCGAGGCTATAGACGCCTACTGGAAGTAGGGCCATGCCTATGGTATTAAAGTTAATATTACACTATGGTTTATTTGGTTGTCTTTATCTTTCCCTAAACTCATTATCATATCTCTTTGAGAATGGATATAAGATCCTTCCGATATTATTCTTTGGAGTTCTATCTTTTGGAATAATTTGGTTTTCATGGATGTGGGGCCCTTAGTGCAGGTGATTCAATTTTCTTGAACAAGAGGAGCTTCAACTATATGCATGGGTAATGGTAAGATGGTCATCCTTGGAAGGTATTTTTTTGTCATCTTTATTTTTCCCTATTTCCATCCATATTTAACATCAAATAATGTCACTTTTATTTATAATAACGAGGTTATTAAAAGTGAATACCTGTTGATTTGGAATTCTCTTGAGATTATTATGGAAATTTTGATGGTTGGTTATTTCTTGATGATGTTATCCTTGTATTCACAACAATGTTAGCATTCCTATGGAAATCTTCACATTAGTTAGAAAATAATGAATATCATTCTTGACATCACTTAATCTATGGTCACATTACTTTCTTATCTCACTAATGTGAAGGGAGTCAACATCATATGGCACTTACCCACATTCTCTTACTCAATTATTCCTACAGTTTAAGTCAATGCAACATGACTCTAATAAAGAAACCCTAGCCCTACAACCTTAATTAACTTTGGTCTTTGTCAGAGTTTTTTCTTGCATAAGGACATGCAAGATGATTGGCATGGGGGGATGTTAGGCCCCGGAATTTTTGTGTTTAATTCACATTTTCACCTTATGCTTACTCATGGTTTTCATTGTTATTACTATCATTTTTCACAATTGTTGGGCTAGTATCTTAAACTTGGAGCATCATGAGGTAATTGTTTATTATTTAACCTATTTCCTTTATTTCAATAAGATTTTCATCAAAATGGTTATTAATGATTGTGCTTGTGTTGTTTTAGGAAAGCGTATGAAATCGCAGTCAAAGATACACATGCATAAAGAATTAATTGCACTAAGTTATGTTCGTACACTTGCATTCCTACCTTAGCATTTGCACCAATTTGGGGATATGACATCCCGACACACTTTCAAGGAAAACCGGAGGACATTATTGTCCAAAATATTAGTTTAACTCCTTCCCATGAGTTGGATTTCACCAAGGTCACACGTGTGGGTCTCAAGAAGAAAATCAACAATTATGCTCAAAATTATCACAGTTTTCAAAATTCCAAATTTGACCTCGATTTACGTGCATATGGAGGTGAATCTCAAAAATCCAAGCATATGGGTTTTTTACTAGCATAGAAAATTATCTAGAGCCAAAACCGTTTCACAATATTCACAATGGTCTAAAAGTTACACGAGGTTCCTTGAGGCAGTATTATAAAAAACGATTTTTTTTTCATAATTCTAGGAACTTGCCCAAATTTGCCAAAAAATGGAAAATTCGTATTAGATCTACATTTTTGTGATGGGACAATGTTTGTATTGGTTTCCTATTGATGGAAAATAGTTGTGATTCAATCCCTTATCTTGTTTTGTAATGGATTGGCCGGTCTAAAGCCAAATTTGTATCTTGAAATTTATAAAAACAGAGCTATGGATCTAAGCCTAGGATATAAATCCATTCTTTGTACTCTTATGATGTTGGAGTAAATTCTAGAGGGATATATCATTGCCTTATGATTAGTTGGAGCTGGATTACTGAGCTCAATATGTACTGAAGGACTCAACTTTATTAATATAATATGAATGGCAGGTTCATGCATCTCTTATGTCTATTTTATGTAATGTTAATTTTGCTCGTATAAGTTAACAGTTTTCCTTAAAGGAAATGAGTTGGTTAGCTAGGGCCCACCCAACCCAGATCGTTCTCCCAGCTTTATTTTTGTGTGTGTTAAGTACAAGAATGTCTGGTGTGAAGGTTGCTTCTTTATAGTGAGTGTGAAATATTGATAAAGCTCTTGTGTGTTTATTTATTTATTGCCGAACTGATCTCAGATTTGAGGGTTTGTGTGTGTTAAGAAGGTGTCTTTCATTTATATAAAAAAAAAATGTATATTCCTTTAAATCACAACAATATTTCTTTATTCTGGTAAGTTTTTGTGTTGAATCATTTTTGGTTAATGGTTAGGGTTGCAGGGTTTGAACATTTAAGTTTTGTTTAAATATTTATCTCTTTACAGCAAGCATACTCTGATCAAAATACATATATTGTAATTGTGTGAAGGTGCTAATCTACCTGTGTAAAATATTATACTTAAATTGCATACCTTTCTATGTTCGTCATTTGCTTACTAGAGTCACAAAGTACAAGAATCGTTGATTATTATTATCTGAATTCAAGACTATAAAATAAATCTCTTTGTTGATGTCGAATTTGTTTATACACAAGAACATATTTGACACAATGTTGAATTTTCAGAGGATATATAAATAGAGTACATAAATAGAGTACATCTTTATGTGGTGTTCTCTTATTGAAATGAAATAGTTTAACATTTTGCATTAAGAGTGATAAGTTTCCTATTTACTTCTGCAGTTCATCTACATTTGACAGGATGCAATGAGTTAGGATCTATTTTATCTTTTCCTAAGTTAAAGTTTTCCTTTATGCACTTCTCGATTTTGTGCTTGTTATCACAATATTTATTTTGTTGATTAAGGAGTAAAAGGTTGTCAAGTATAGAAATATATTCATTCTGGTATAGGAATAACAATTATTCTAGTACAGGAACATAAATTATTCCAGTACAGGAACAAAGTCATTACAATACAAAAATTAATTTGCTCTGCTTCCCTAGTATAGGAAATGAAGTACAGGAATAGGATCATTCCAGTACAGGAACATAATTCTTATAACACGTAAACGAATTCACTTTGTTTTCCTAGTACAAGAACCAAAGTACAAGAATAGGTATGTTTTTAAAAAATTTTGAGTTTTGCAATTGATTTATTGAGTGGCATGAATTCTGAAGTATTTTTCCAAGTCAAGTCTTTGAGTGTTATTTCCTGAATGAGAGTCCATTTTCCAGAGTGATGTGTGGTGTCATTGTATTAACTAGTGGTGTGAGTAGTTTCTACACAAACTAAGGTTTTGTTTTGCAAATTGTTGAATTCCTTCTCTCGAATTTCCAGTGCTTCGTCTCGAAGTCCACAGGCCCTGGATTGAAAATTAAATGTTGGTCAATTATTCAAGCATATACTACACCCAAAATTTTGGCATCGTTGTCGGGGAGGCGCTTGAGGGATAGAGCCTTGGTGATTTGTTATGCTCTTTTAATTTTCATACAAATGAATTTTTAATGTGATTTTCTTTCCTGTTGAAGCATACCAGACGCTATTACCAGAGAGCTCACAAGCCTAGTTTTTTTTCTTGAAAATGAATTTTTAATGTGATTCTCTTTCTTGTTGAAGCATATTGGATGGTATTTCCAGAGATATCACAAGCCTAGTTTTTTTCCTTTCCTACAAATGATTTTTTAGGTTTTTGGGTGCTATAATAACCCCCCCCCCTATATGTTAATCCATGTGTTAACAGGATCTTCCAAATAGTAAAATAAGAATGATCAAATGCTTGACAAAAGATTCACTCTAGGAGCATTCTCATATCTTGGCGGCATCTGGCGTCTCCACTTCCCAGGAGGAAAAAATATTGGCAGAAGTCAAGGGAAGATCCATATTTTCATATGTGATAAAGGAAAAAAATACCCATGAGCCATCTGTTCAAGAAGGTTGAGAAGATTGATTTGAATACCTTTATCGATCTAATGAGTAAATTGAATAATCATGGATCAGACCTGATGACGAGGAAGAGCCATTAGAAACAGAGAGTGAAGAGTTCTTGACATGTCTATCACAAGATCCAGCCTGCACTCAAGAAAAAAATCAGAAGACCAAGAATATGTGAACTTCATTGAAAATTGGTTCCAAACAATTTTTGGTACACAATGTTCCTCCATCATTCAACAACTCTTGATACCATCTCAATTAAAGCAATTGGTTTCTCATACTATGGTATGTCTTGAAGTTTATTCTTTAAAAATAACTGTGAATATATTGAGCATTATGTTATGCACATGGCTACATTGGAAGTACTCCTACACTTGAAGGATATATTCCTCTCTTTAAATTAGGGTAGGGTAGTATAAGAATAAAAAATAAAAATTCCATTTGGAATAAAATTGTTATACAAACACTCTTAAAATTATAATTCCTAAGGCTCAACTATTGAAAGATCTGTCATAATTCACTCTTGTGGTAAGACTTGTCAGAATAAATTCACTCTCAATGCCTCACATTTTATAAAGTGACTTTGATTATTGACAGATATTATTTTTTTAGTTAGTTAGGGGGATTTTTATTGTTATACCTCCCATTCATAAGCTTAAAAACCTACTTATGGCTTATTCATTCTAATAGACTATCATCTAATAAACATTTTCAAGTTTCTCTTTGAAGGTATTGATCAAAATAATCCTACGATGTACCATTCCTATAAAACCCTAATGATATTTCGTGAGAACCATAGCTTGATTAACGTGAGAAATATTTTGGTCATTATCTGAGATTATTTCTTTAAAATGAGTCTTTAGGGTAGAAGGACCAACCAGTAAATATTAGTAATTGAAATCTATTCACGCCATCTCGTGCTCTTAAGAAGCAGATTTTCCTCCCCACATATTAAGTAAACTATCTTAGGTTAATCACAATCAGGGTTTTTTTAACATAAATAGATTATCTGAGGGATAGGAGGTCTCATTATGAGACGACCTATTATGATCATGGGTCCTAACGAGAATGATATTACCACTTGTTGACGGGAAAATTTGTCCGGCCAACAGTAGGGGATCCCCCCGGTAGAAAGTCCCAATTAGACCTTGAACCGTTTGGAGTAGGGATCCCGTCCGGGGTGTGGGTCCGGCTACCGCTTAAGACGCCTTCCCTTAGGTCTCAAAAGAACCTGATTGAACCAGCGGACATACACTTATTCACGTGATACAGAATACAGGATTGATGTATTAGACCCGAATCAAACACTATGCGTAGCAAGATTATGAATAAAGCATGTACACCGCAAGAGATGTCATTAGCAACACATCTTTTGGGGGTAATGCTTATTAGGTATTCTGACCACAAAAGGAATATTCCTTTATGATGAGATATCCTTTTACTTCTGAAAGATGAAACGAAATGCTAACAAAATAGTTCATTAACATTCATTATTAGAACAGATGATAAAATAAACATCATTGATACAACACAGATAGCCATGACGCATAAATGATGACATAAAGAGTGCAACTTCATTAATCATAGGATGTTCTGAAACTGTACAAGGAATACACACAGTGTTTGCACAGCAAAACACATCATAACCATAGGGTGTTTTAACAAGTATCTCTATATTCAGATGCGTAAGGGTACAATCCTTCCATACAATGCCATGTAGTTCTTCAGTTTCCAAAAGGAAAAAGCCTTTTACAAGTTCCCGTAGGAGTATTTATAATGCCAAAACTGCCCATTGGGCTTCCTTGACCTTTCATCTTCCTGACCGTTGGGCTGCCTTGCGACCCAGTCCTTTTGCGACCTGCGACTTGAGCCGTTGTTGCGACCTGAGACCTGGCTGCTGTTGCCACCTGCGACCTGCTTGGGTCACGGGGTCGCAAGTTGCAAGAAAACGAGAGAATGCGACCTTGCGACCTTGCGACTAGGTCGCTGGGTCGCAGGGTCGCAAAAGGCGAAAAAGACATAGATATGCGACCTTGCAACCTTGCGACTAGGTCGCTGGGTCGCTGGGTCGCAAAAGGAGGAAAACCAAAGAAATGCGACCTTGCGACTAGGTCGCTGGGTTGCGAGGTCGCAAAAGGCGGAAAAACTAAAGAGGTGCGACCCTGCGACCTTGCGACTAGGTCGCTGGGTCGCGAGGTCGCAAAAGGCAATAAAACTAAAGAGGTGCGACCCTGCGACCTTGCGACTAGGTCGCTGGGTCGCGAGGTCGCAAAAGGCGATAAAACTAAAGAGGTGCGACCCTGCGACCTTGCGACTAGGTCGCTGGGTCGCGAGGTCGCAAAAGGCGATAAAACTAAAGAGGTGCGACCATGCGACCTTGCGACTGGGTCGCTGGGTCGCGGGGTCGCAAAAGGTGAAAACATCACAGACGTGCGACCTGCGACCTCGCCAGATCTGCGAGTTATTTGGAGTTTTTCCAGCATCTGCTTGTTCTGAAAATGTCTCCTTGTTTGCTGGGGAAAACCTTGTGCGATCAGAGTGGTTCTTCCTGCCATAAAATAACACAGGTCACATAAATATTAATGCTAACGGCGTTTTAATTAATTTGTGAAAAGAGAAAACAATGAATTTTAGACCCCTGTGTGGTCCTGTTCTGAAGGCAATATATGAATGGTCGCGCATATCTACTATGTATTCTTCCACAGTCGCAAAAGAATGCTTGAAGGCACTTATAGCTAGTCATTAACATTTTTCAATGGAGAGTACCAAAGCCCCGGGAACTCCTATGCATTGCTATGTGTTGAGACAGGCTATGGTGTACGACCCCCTCAAAGTGTTTCGAGGCTGCGACAGGCCTCGCCATCTTTTTCCTGGAATCATACGAAGGAGCTGAAACAAGGCATTATAACCTTGCTTGCGTAGACATCTCTTCCATGCGCTGTGCTCCCATGCCTCGCGATATGCAATCCTTGGGTGGCCAGTGAGGAGCGCGATCTGTTGGAGAGGGCATTGTGCCAATGCACTGTACTGAACCTTCTTTTACCTCATAAGACGATCGACTGCCGGACTGTTCATAATATTCCAATGCAAATGACTCCGACCTTCAGCAGGTGATTGCCTTCATCGAGGCAGCGGAATTACTAATCGAATGTTTTGGATTTAGGAGGCATGTAGACTGAAATCAGCACAATGTATTGCAGAGGACGCAACATAACTCAGATGTTTTGTTTGCTGTGCTAACACAACCAGCATCGAAAGGATTCGCTCTCTTTCCTGCACTGAAAATCGACCATGCCGAACGTTACTATTGCAGACCATACTTGAGTGGGTCAGCAAGGTGTCAGATCCTTGCATGACGGGCTTTATTTCTCATGCAGAGCGAACGGTTCCTGAAAGGCTGTGTATCAGCGCCCTTCTTGATTAGAAACATACGTTTGAGTGTATTTACGTTCATGCATAGCAGCGCGCATGGGAAACTTTCACGGCATGCAAAAGATGGACTCGTTTTGTCCAGGTCCCCGCGGACGCGTGGAAGATTACTCTGGCATGATTTTAAAACTCTGCGTTTCGTTACACCACGCTGGCTGCCACTGCAGGCTGGTTATGACCGTAGGTTTTGCCCGTTGTGCATGTACGTCCGCTCCAGTGTTTTCTGCAATGAAAAGTTTCCAGTTGGAAAGTTAACCTACGCTCCATGCAACATGGACATTGGTCGCTTGATTCCACGTTCAAACGCCTGTTTTGACCGGATAATGTGAAACTGTATAGTGCTTTATATAGTTTTGATCAAAATTTTAATCGTTAATTGGATCACCTTCGCATCTGCCTTATACATTAGACCCTCGGCATAAAAAATGCAACGTATCTCTTTATAACCCTTGCCCACGCTTTAATTATAATGTTAACTGCTATCGGCTTTCAAACCAAAACCCGCCATCGAACGTCGGGCTTGCATCTGGTTCACAATGCGTGTCTTGATTATAAGGTTAGGGCTACGTGTTTTATAAGGGTCGAACGTCACGTGTTGCACCAGCTGACGTGGTTTAAAACATACGGCTGAATCCCTTTCGCGCCTTAGTGGCAACGCACTATAGTTATAGCACTGCGCTCCATGAAAACGTTGACCGCCACGTGTATACATATATGAATATTTACGTTGGCTCTATGTAACGGAACACATTGCATGTTCAACTCCATGCAACGAATTTGAATGTTGGACCATCCAACATACATCTGCTCCACGCGTTTACCATAGGCAGAAACTGCTTTCGATCTTTCCGCCCATGGGGAACGCACCATGGTTACGATGCTTGCTCCACGTCAAAACACAACTTTCAACCAAATATTATATATCTTTTTTCACACAATACAACTCGACCATAGGAATGGCTACGTCGAGTTACAATGCATTTTCAAATAACCTTGCCCTGTTCCATGCAACGTAAAAATTACACGTTTGACTGCATGACTCCATGCATTTGGCCATGTAGTTTCATTGCTGCAGCACTCCGCTCCACGTGTACATATAAACGTTGATCATTAGATATTCATTCAACACGTTTCAACATAGATGAAAATTGCACCATCGAAATGTTTGAGCTCTAATGTCATGAATTTTCAAATGGTTCTGCTCGCGCCTTAATTATAAGTTTGGCCCCAACATCGTATGTTTTCTTCTCAAAACACGATTTGAAAACTGCCAACGATCCTTTGATTCCGTGCAACATGGCCATGGTCATTATCGCATGCTACTAGTAGTCTGTTATACATTCTGCACCATGTCTTACACATACGCTGGATCACTATATTCACCATAGAGGAAATTACGCTCACGTGTAATGCTTTTCATATCGCCTCTATCCACCATCTCATATGGTTTTGGTACTATAAATTCTTTTATCCTTTTGAACCTTGGTTTAATAGCATCAAGTTTACCATTTGCGTTTCCTTAGATTGTTGGCACGAATAGATAGAACTTTTCATTGCCAAGGCCGCCTACCCATAAGATCTATGTTGCTTGCTTTAAAAAACCGAGATCTGACATCTACTACTCATCAACTGAGTATGGGGTGCCAAGTGGAAGCGTTTGAAACGTGAGGTCGATGAGAAGTCACCAATGATGTCTCTCCTATTTTATGGTGAAAGAATAACCTTCCCGAGAAATTATTCCTTTTATAACAAGGCTGCTACATATAGTAGACTAGTTATTTGTTCATACCATATTTATGGCTCTTTCAACATTGACCTTTTCTATCTTGTGGTTCTAGAGACCCTTTGCATGTGCATCAATGCGCTTGGCTACCAAGGGGTGCATGCATTTAAACATCACCTTTTAGGTTCAAATTGAAGTTCTCCATCCCTTAAGGTTTCGTATAGATGATCTTCATGGACATGTGGGAGCAAAGGAGCGCAGGTTTTTAAGGCCCTTTTGTGCAACCTAAATAATGCCACGGTTTGTATCTCAAGATTGACAGATGTTGCTTCCAAAAGGTGCGCTGCCATATTCGAAACCCTGTCGTTGGCTTGTCACAGAAACACGTATGCTTTCGCGCTGCTGCCTGGCACGAGCACGCCTTGAATGAGATTGTCATCTCGTAGGGAAACCTTCTGAGTCTACTTCGTTCGTCAGGCTATAATTCAGGCTCATCGAAGTGGCGAAATATGTTTCTTTGCGTGTGCCCATCGACATTGAGAAGTTATGATGCAGGGTCTGGGCATTTCCAATGGAGTGCTTTAGTGAGGAAAGCTTTTGCATCAGTGACATAGAAGGTTCTCTCCGATCACCATGTATCACACTATCCTCATTTTAACAGTGCTGATCACTTGCTCCTCCTACTCCCCTGTTCCGCAACTTTGGCCTCGCCGTTGAGCTCAGTTTCATTTCCCTCGATGTCGCGACACGACTGAGGAGTCTGTTACCTGTGGGGTCGACCTGTGTGAACATTATGACATCACAATTACTTCTTGATAACAGTGTCTCTAGACAAAACATATAATACTAACAAGCTTAAGATAAGTATTGAAACACCATGCTCAATGACCTATGGCGGAAGGGCTTTTATTCGTCAATACACAAAAGGTTTACATTCAACGTATGCATGGCAACCTCGCTACACCTGGCGCGACTATGACAAGAGTGGTCGGGCGCACGCTGGATGATCCTTCCCACACATGGTGTGATTGCACGATGACATCGGATCATGATGATGAGACAACTCATGAGGGATTAGAGATAGGTCGGTGGGATGTCGTTGGCTGCGGGTTAGGTGAAAGACTTTA